>BOPN01001777.1:221545-229045 GCA_017312705.2 Penaeus japonicus | reverse complement strand
CAAAAGGGTCATTTCAAATGCAAAGGCCAGAAAAAAGAGGCTGAGATTTTGGTGCCCTTTTGAGGGTTTAGACTGTCGAAGACCAAGCTGCTTTCCCAAAATCATTAGTGACAAACCAAGCTAAGTGGAAGAAAGTCATGGAAGTAAAGCCAGAAAAAAAAAAAAAAAATACACGCCGTCTTAAACAACTCACACACACACACACACACACACACACACACACACACACACACACACACACACACGCACACGCACACACATATACATATATATATATATATATATATATATACATATATACGCACATACAGACACACCCACACAACACCTCCATATGGACACAAGCATGCTCATTTTAACACACACACACACACACACACACACACACATACACATACATACATACATATATATATATATATATATATGGACATTGATATAGCAAGGCGTAAGAGAGAACTGAAAACAACAACAACAGCAACAACTAGTAATCGAATCAGAATAGCTTGTAAATGAAATAGAATCAGAATCAAAACAGATTCGAATGAAGAAGTTGCAAGACGCTTTTATAAAATTCCTTCCATGGCGTTAGTCTTACCCAGCAGTAATAATTCTAGTGGAAATAACCAAAGTAAACGCTGCGTATGACATGAAGGTCTTGAAAATGGTCTGAGTAAAATATGCAACACCCTTTCCAGGAATTAAAAACAACGTAGAGTTTCACTGTATATATATATAGTCAATATTTCACTTTGCTTGTAACTAAGAACGAATGTGAATCTTTGTTAATATTACTAATATTAATGAAAAAGTCAGATTTAAGGAAAATGTGATGACAGTGTCTCACCCACACAAAGGAACAGATACATCAATGTGGGCAATAGGAATGTCGCTAAGAAAAAATAAACGATCAGAATAGGTCCGAGAACGATTATAAAGAAGGACACAAGATAATTGCAGATAACTCGAGACCAGACAATAGATAGACTCATATATTAAAGTGACAATAACGAAGAGACCTAAAACCTTCAAAGAGTCAGCCAGAGGTGTGGAAAGACACGTCATGAAGAGAATAAAACGGAGGAAATATCGGAGAATCTTGGCGAAAAAAACAAGCAATTCGGAAAGGCTTAGTATCGGTAATGGAGTGGTAATTGAAAATGACGGCACACACACACACACACACACACACACACACACACACACACACACAACCCCCCCACAGCCCCCCCCACACACACACATACACACACACACAACCCCCCCTACAGCCCCCCCAACCCCCACCCCACACACACACACAGCCCCATTGGCATGCACTAATGATGAGCCCAAGACCGTGGCCTGTGTAATAAGGGGATTCATTTGCATACTCGCGCCTCATTTACAGCTGGAGCGGCTCTTCGACTTAGCAGGGGATCAGTTGCTTCGGGGCTTCATTGCGTCGGTGCTTCCTGTGCTTCGAAACCTGCGGGACGGGGCGGCTCTCCTCGGTCCGCCTCTTTTTACCTGGGGTTTATTGGTATTTCGAGTCCTTTGAGGGATCCTAGACTAACATTCTTGCTTTAAAACGTAAACACACAGAATTATGATAATAGTAGAAGTTGTGATGGTAAATAATGATGATTATTACTGCAACTGCTACTACTACAACTACTAATGACCATAATACTGGTGATAATGGTAATGATGATACTAATACTAGTATTGATACTAATACAAATTCTAATCTACTACCACTACTACTACTAACACTGATAAAGATATTATCGATAATTGTAATGATAATGATAGCAGCAAAATCAACAACAACAAAACTGATGTTGATAATGATTGTAATAATAATAATGATCATGACTCCGCTAACTATAACACAACTAATAATGATCAAAGTAACAACAATGATGATAATAATAATGACAGAATTGGCAAAAATATCCACAAGAATAACGATAACGATAATAATAACACTGATTAATAAAGCAGTCAGGGCTTTATTAATCAGTGTTATTATTATCGTTATCGTTATTCTTGTGGATATTTTTGCCAATTCTGTCATTATTATTATCATCTACCGTGACCTCACCTCACCTCTTGTTTCAACTCACCTAAACCCCGATAGAACGCATATTATAGATGAGGTAGACCGCACGCTATAGTGTTTGGTACCGTGGTAGGATCGGGTACCATAGTTGCACCGTTTAGTCCCTCCATTGTGACCAGACCAGTACGTTAGCATGTTGTTGGCAAATATATAATACTTGTTCTGTCTTGGTAATACTCTAAAGAGGATTCATAATAGCTTTCTGGTAGTTAATGAAATGGCTTCATAGATATAATAGTTCTATTACAACTGTTTTCATTACTATTGTCATCACCATTATTACCATTAAAGGGTGTTTGATTATCAGGTGAACATATTTAATTCTCATTGGGGATAATTGACGATTAAAAAACGTTTCGTTTTCCCAATCATGATTTCCATTGGTGCTCAACAAACTTTTTTTTTTTTTTTTTTTTTTTTTTTTTTTTTTTTTTTTTTTTTTTTTTTTTTTTTATAGCAAAGTAGCTCTTCACAGATTCTGGGATTCCGACCCCTGGATTCCTATGATGATCACTCTTGACAGATACATTACACCAACATTAACATTCTGCAACATTAGCAACATCAGCGACAGGTCCCTTTGTCCACAGTCACAGGAATACTACATAGTGTCGTGAATACAAATTCCGCCTCTGCAACATTGATATTTCGATTTGCAATATTGAATGAATGAAACTGAATAGATGTGTAATTCTTTTGTCTGTTGCATTGTGATATTTGCCACGCGATTGTGTGAGTTATGATGATAGTATTAATAAAAATATGATAGTAATGGTACTGATGGTGATAGTTTTAATGGTGATTATAATAATTGGGAGGATGATAATGCTGATAGTGATGATAATACTAATAGTAAAGTATGACAGCACTGATGTTAGTTGTGATGATGATAAAAATAATTATGATGTTGATAACGATAAGGATAATAATTATAATAATGATGTTGATAACGATAAGGATAATAATTATAATAATGATAATGACAACAATAATAACCATGGGAATACTGATGATGATAATAAGATTAATGATAATGATAATGATATTAATGATAATGATAATAATATTGATTCTAGGGATAATACAAGTAATAATAAAGATAATGATCATGATTTTGATAATGATAACGATGACAATGATAGTAACAATTACAATGATAATAATGTTGATGACCATGATAATATCAATGATAATTCCAATAATAATAGTCAATAAAGAGTTTGCTATTTGTTTGTTTCTTGTTCCAAACATCTTTCTCGCTGTCCTTTCCTCTTATTTTCCTCTTCTTTGTTCCTTTCTTTTTACATTGGCTTTATTGGTCTTTTTGCCGCCTTCTCCATCTGCTTCTCCTTCAGCCACAGGAAATCACAGGCGGACTGAAAGCCTTTGAAATCGTCAACAGGAAAGAGATTTGGAATGGACAAGCTTGTTTTTTTGTTGTCCACGAAGGAAGGGGGAAGGGAAAATGTAATAAACATTGATCGGAAAGGAGGAAGGAAGGAAGGGAGAAATAAACACAGGAACGCCCATGCACAAACTTGGGACATTTACACATGTGCTTAAGTCCACGTGCAATGTCGTGCATATTGCAGGTGTGTGAGGTGATGTGGATGAGGAACCCAAATGAAGTCATCCGTGAAGCTGGAGATTTCAGGCTTATGGGCCAAGGGAAGGTGGTGGGGGGGAGGTGGTGGTGGGGGGGAAGGGGCGTCCATCCCTCAAAAAAAAAGAGGGGGGGGGGGAACCAGGCTTATTAAGGCTTACGACGCGCACGACCGCACAAGCAAAATATTTCCCGGAAGTGTAGGTCTACCACGAGCGTCCTTGATTTAATATATATGTGCAGGAGACACCAAAGTAAACGAAACTGAAAACAGAAAATGTAATAAGAAAATGCCAGAAAGACTGAAAATACTAGCCATGTGTCAGAAGAGCTTAAGATTAAGGTAAAAGTGCCAGAAGGGCTGAAAAATCCACTTAGTAAAATAAGAGCGCCAAAAGAGCCTTCACAAACTGACGAAGAAATGAATAGAAGTTGCAGGAATAAAAGTGGAGGTAAAAGAGAACAAAAAGATGCGATAATCATAGAATGAAAAGAATCATATAAGAAAGCGGTAAACGATGAAGCAAAATGAGTAAAATAAAATATATAAGTAAAAGTATAAAAGTTAGCGTAAGTAAAATTCAGTGTAGAAAGAGGGTATAAGTAAAAGCGGCACATAGGTACACTATATAATGTAAACAATAAGAAACACCTAGGCAAGTAAAGGAGGGGGGGGAATACGACCTTATTTTAGAATCTTCTGGTGTAAATCCAATCGTAATCCATAGGGCTGGTAAACAGTCAAAATATCCACTTCGTTATTTTCACAAAACATAGGGTTACACGACCTCACACGGACGGAAGCGTAGCGGTAAAAACAAATGAAACAATAGATAGTAAACATTTGAATAAAAGACAATAGTCATAAAATGAAGTTGATATTAATATAGCTAAAAAGTTAGGTGCAACTGCGTATAAAAAAAAAAAAAATAACATCAACAAAAAAAGTCATATATACTGCTGCAGTTCAGCAGGTAAAATGATAAAAGTAATTAGTTAATTTGGTTGCAAGAACAAATTGAAAATATTTAATAACTAAAAACAAAACCTCGCAAAAAAGGTAAAACACTTTAAAACACAACAATATGAAAAGCAAAAAGAATGAAGGCAATCGCAGCTGATGTGGATGCTTTGTTATCCGCAAACCATGTGAAGCTTTTTTCTCAAAATGTGGATAACCAAAGACCTTTTTGGAATTCTTATTTATAACAAATACAAAAATGAAAAAAATACATAAAATCCAAGTAATATAAAAAACAACAACAACAGTAAAACAAGAATATAAGAAATCAAAACGAAAGAGTGACTGGCGCGTGGAAGTGTTCGACTCACCGTAAAAATTCCTGCGGGATGCTGGGCAGGATATAGATAGGATGGAGGCAGGGTAGGATAGGGAGTGAGGTAGGAGGCAGAGCAAGAAGAAGGGAGGAAGAGAAGAGTGATAAATTAGCGTAGAAGTAGACGGGAGTGTAAGAGCGAAAGAATGAGAGAGAGAGCGAGGGGGAGAGGAGGATGAGGAAAAGGATGGGTCGGGGGGGTAGATGATGGGTCTGGTGGGGGGGGGGGGGTGAAAACCTCGTAGGCACATGTAAGCATACGCATACACACATACTAAAAGAAGACGCTCTTTTTTTTCTAACCCATATTTATCTATCTTTCTATGTTTATAGATAGATATATAGATACTTCTAATTATAGATAAGTGTGTGTGTATGAGTGTGTGAGTCTCTTTGTGTGAGTGTCTGCGTGTGTATGTTCATGCACATGACAAGGAATGTATATGGAATCCTGTGTATGTATGCACATGCACCCCCCCCCCTCCCCCGGCTGGCAAAGAACTCTTCCCTTCCCTCCTCTTCCTCCCCCCTTTCCCCTTTCCCCCTCCCCCCTCCCCCCCCTCCCCCCGACCACCGGCATTCGTCCCAATTCCCCGTCGCGACGCATAGAAAAGTGGCCGCCATTGTTTACACGGGGCCGCATCTCGGCTTGCATCCTACCTGGAGGAAACAGCTTCATTTCCTCTCATTCTGTCTCCTTTTACTCTCTCCCTTCTCATTTTTCCTTCTATTTTCCTTCTCTTTGTCCGTCTGCCCTTTGTCGTCCTCGTTTCGTCGCGTAAATGTTAATGAAAGATTGTTATCTGTGTTGATTCTTTCTTTTTTTTCAGGAATACAGATTCATCAAAGAAAATTATTTTAGCCATTTGCACGTATACCACACAATGACACACACACACACACACACACACACACACACACACACACACACACACACACACACACACACACACACACACACACACACATCCCTCCCCCCTCCTTGCTGCACGCGCCTAACAAGCAAATTTTCCAGAATTAATCCATTAGCTTCCTGGTTCTTAGCCCCGCTGATAGCTTCTCGGAGGTTAACAAGCACTAAAAGAATGTTAGATTCTCCCTTTGATCTTCGCTCATAAAATTCTTCACTAATTGACGTAGAACCAAATGTTTTAAGGGAGCTTGGACGAGAAAAGAGGCTTTTCGCTTCAGATACATTCTTAAGAGGAGGAAGGAGCTAAGCAAGATGAAGAAGAAAGTAAATAGGTTGAAAATTTCTTTGGACTTTGAGATTTGCGTTTGGCGTCTTGCTCCAGAGCGGAAGACAAGAGACGATTTTTCTTAGCAACACTGATAGATGAAATACATACACCTACACACACACACACACACACACACTTATACTTATGTTCGCATACACATACACAAATACACACGTACACTTAAGCGCACATATCCCTCACGCACTAACGCATGGAAACACGTATTGTAATACACACACATGGCGTTTATCTAATGGCTATGGCACTTCTACCACTATGGTTTATATAAGTGTTCTCCAGGTTTTTTTTTTTTACTGCGACACAATTTTGACATGCATAGTCCTCTCAACCCTATTAGACGGCTATTGTGCACCAGACAGTAATATTTACATATCCTTCCATCTGACATGAAAACCATTTTTTTTTCAGTATGTAGACGAGTTTTTTTTAATGACAGGTGTATAAAAGGTATACATTTGAATGAATAACTTTGTAGAGTAAAATATGCAATTGATGTTTTTTTTTTTAATTAAATTTTCACCCAAATTTTGGTGGAAACGTAAATGAAAAGCGTCAGTTACATTCATTGTCTTGTGAACTTATTCATTTTCATTCACACCTTTTGTACCTTTTACACTTGTAGGCATATGAACCTACATATATGATTTTGAAATTTTATTTAATATCCGATATTCATTCATCTTTTTTTTTTTTATCATATTCTTTTCATAGGACACACCAACTACCAATCACCAGCTCAGGACCGAAGTTTGCATAACCCTTTTTTATTCTATAAATTTTCAGAAAAAGGCAGAACGCATTAACTCCAAAATCCATGTTTTGAGAAAATCGATGTTAAAGGTTTGGCTGCATGTATATTTACTCCTATCATTGTTATCGATAGACGAAACTGACCATACCTTGATTGACGTTCAGACACCTTGATGGTTGTATCAAAATTCATCTTTAAAGGACGATTCCACAGATACCAAATTCATAAAAATCGCATTTTTGGAGTTAATGCGTTCTGCCTTTTCACTGCAGAGTGAGGAAGACCTCCCGATGAAGCACCTGATCTGAGCTACTCGTCCGATTTTTCGCTTCGTCATTCCCAGAGAACAGGTCTTTGCTGACCTCGTTTTTGAAAGCGCTGCACCACAATCTCACAACACAGAGATATCAGCACTGGTATTCTGTATCAAAACCCTTTATCTG
>BOPN01001777.1:196545-199045 GCA_017312705.2 Penaeus japonicus | reverse complement strand
TATTATTGTCATCAGTTATGTTTTACTTTTGTTATTTCTATTATTGTTATATCTATTATCAATATCATTACCATTATTATTACTATTATTATCTATATCATTGGTATTGTTTTCATTAGAAAACATGCTCGGATAGAAATGACAAATTACCATTTTACAAAAAACCAACAAACAAAACAACAAAAACAACCAAAACGAGAAATGAACATGAAGGTGAAGGTGATTATCTTCCGAATCCTTTCAGTCACATTCCTCTACGTCTCTCTTTAATTAATTAACCCTTTCCGTCTTTCATCACTTTCACCATCTCTACTAAAACGACGCGGAATTATAAAGAAAATGACGACCACTTATCAGTTTAAAAGTAGTATAAAGTGACTGTCACTTTCGTCAGCAAGCGTAACGAAAAAGACACCGAACGAAGGTAAAAATTCCTACTCCCGCCTTATATGATGATGTCAGTGCTTCTGGCGCAAGATTGCAATGACGGCAATAACCGAATGCAAATAAGACTTCAAAGACAGTGGTGTGCAAAAGCCCTGTGGCGGCGGGGACATCAAAGCTCGAATCCCTGGTCAAACGGATGGGCGTTCTCGTGGGGAGTGACGTCACATCCATGCACACGTGAGTGACTGTCATGCGATGTATATTCCAGTTGTTATTGTTCATGGAATTTGTAGGTTATGGATAATTCGGAGAGTGACGTCACAGTTATGCACATGTGAGTGACTGTCATGCGATGTATATTCCAGTTGTAATTGTTCATGGAATTTGTAGGTTATGGATAATTCGGAGTGTGACGTCACAGTTATGCATATGGGATATGACGGTCATGCAATGTGAATTTCAGATATATATGGAACATGTATACTTGGTTACGAAAGTCTCTTAGAAATATACACTTGATTTTTAAGACGATTCCGTGAATAACTTCACAACCATGAACGTAAGGAGCCATAACCATGTAACAATTATTCGCATGAGAAAAACACAAATGGCGAATTGGTCACTTGTCACGCCTTTTCCTTCTCCTTAATAAACGTGCTTTGAACCTCAGTGAATTAGTATAAAACAACTATGAAGTAGAATGCTATGTGGGTTTGTCAAAGTAGTGCCTGCTTCTAAAGGAGAAAATTACTCTTAAACTTCACGTTATGAGAGAGAGAGAGAGAGAGAGAGAGAGAGAGAGAGAGAGAGAGAGAGAGAGAGAGAGAGAGAGAGAGAGAGAGAGAGAGAGAGAGAGTGAGATAGAAAGAGAGAAGAGAGAGAGAGAGTAGTTAAATAGATAGATAGGTGGATAGATAGATAGGTAGAGAGATAGAGGTAGAGGGATAGAATGATATATATAGATATAGATGTAAATGAGAGAGAGAGAGAGAGAGAGAGAGAGAGAGAGAGAGAGAGAGAGAGAGAGAGAGAGAGAGAGAGAGAGAGAGAGAGAGAGAGAGAGAAGGAAAGACAGATAGAGAGAAGAAAAGATAGATAAATAGATAGATAGATGATTAGATAGATAAATAAAAATATACAGGAAGAGGGAGAGAATAGATGAAATGGAAAATGTCTTTATAAAGGGATTTGGTTTTATCTCACCTAAACCATTGAGGATTATCACATGAAATCTCTGGAGTCAAATTAATATTCATATCCCTTTTAACTGACTGTTATTTTCACCAGTCATTCTGTTCGTTTTGTTGTTGTCATTTTGTTTTTGTTATTGTTATCGGTAATGGTGTAGGTGAATATGACGATGCTGATATTACTATCACCATCATCATTATCATTGTAATGATTACTTGTCTTATTGTTATCGTTTCTATTCTATTGCTATTATTATTGTCATCATCATCATCATTATTGTTATCATCTTTACTATTATTATCACTGTTATCATCGTTCTCTGTCTGTCTGTCTTTTTCTCTCTGTCTCTCTTAGTGCACGCACACGTGCACACATACATTATATGCACACACACACACACACACACACACACACACACACACGTATACATACATACATACATACATACATATATGTATATATATATATATATATATATATATATATATATATATATATATATATATATATATATATATATATATATATATATGTGTGTGTGTGTGTGTGTGTGTGTGTAATGACGTCATCATCCCGTCCCCCGGCATGTAGATCAGACAACACATGGCATGTCTGCCGTGAAAGTATTCATGACTAATGACTAATGATTAATGTTAATATTGATTATCATTATAGCATTAACATTGATGGTGATTATCATAACATTAATTATAGTGATAATGGGAATACTCTCATTGCCATAAACGATAATAGTGAAACCGAAAAGGAGGTCCGATTGAGAAGAAATAAACTTCAAGAACAGGCCTCGTCCTGCCAGATGTCGGATTTCTAGGTGCCATTATTATTGTTTTAATAATTTTCATTATGATTTTCCTCTTCATTAAAAGTATTATTAACATTTTCACTGTCATTAGCTCTATAT
>BOPN01001777.1:99045-101545 GCA_017312705.2 Penaeus japonicus | reverse complement strand
GCACATTAATTCGTACGTACAACGCCCCCCCCCCTCCCATTTACATAATACCAAAATCATTATAAGATTACTAAGCATCAGTTCAGCGATAATAAAAGTCCTAGTCTGACACTCTGATGATGCGTCATGCAACAATGCATTGCAGATCCCAGAAAGGATATTCTGCTATCCTTTGCAACATCAAACTTACAATGGAGTATGTGCAAATTTCCCCGATTAGCATCGAGCTCGCTCTCTCTCTCTCTCTCTCAAAAAAAAAAAAAAAGAAAAAAAAAAAAGAAAAAAAAAAAAAAAAAAAAAAAAAAAAAAAAAAAAAAAGTTAATCATTCATAAATACATGCAAATCACCCTGCATGTTGATTGCCTTCCGATCCTTTCAGAAACTAGGTGCCATGCACTGAAACATCCGAGTGGCTAGTGCATGCATGACTCTAACTGTAGATGCGACGCAAAACTAATTATAGAGTGACCCCCCCTCCCCCCCCTTACGACCGCAAACGACGAAGCTCGAAATAATTTAATTGAATTGAGGACTGGAGCTGAGATCCCCCGGCAGAAATAGCGTTCGCTTCTATGCTACGTCTGTGTGGAGGGGGGTGGATGATGCCAGTGGAACGTCTGTGTGGAGGGGGGTGGATGATGCCAGTGGAACGTCTGTGTGGAGGGGGGTGGATGATGCCAGTGGAACGTCTGTGTGGAGTGGGATGGATGATGCCAGTGGAACGTCTGTGTGGAGGGGGGTGGATGATGCCAGTGGAACGTCTGTGTGGAGTGGGATGGATGATGCCAGTGGAACGTCTGTGTGGAGTGGGGTGGATGATGCCAGTGGAACGTCTGTGTGGAGTGGGGTGGATGATGCCAGTGGAACGTCTGTGTGGAGTGGGGTGGATGATGCCAGTGGAACGTCTGTGTGGAGTGGGGTGGATGATGCCAGTGGAACGTCTGTGTGGAGTGGGGTGGATGATGCCAGTGGAACGTCTGTGTGGAGTGGGGTGGATGATGCCAGTGGAACGTCTGTGTGGAGTGGGATGGATGATGCCAGTGGAACGTCTGTGTGGAGTGGGGTGGATGATGCCAGTGGAACGTCTATGTGGAGTGAGATGCATGATGCTTGTGGAACGTCTGTGTGGAGTGGGGTGGATGATGCCAGTGGAACGTCTATGTGGAGTGAGATGCATGATGCTTGTGGAACGTCTGTGTTATTCTGTGAATAAACTTTGTGCCATATGATTTTTTCATGTTTTTGTTTTGTTTTGTTTTGTTTTCCATTTTAAAATATTTATGTTCAGTAGTTGATGCTAGCATTTTTTAGGACAATTTGCTTTAAATTCCGTTATGCATTTTTTTTACTACTATTATTATTATCTTTTATCAAACTCATAAGCATATAATTTATTTGTTTGCCAAATGTCTGTGCTCTCTCTCTCTCTCATTCTCTCTCTCTCTCTCTTTCTCTCTCTCTCTCTCTCTCTCTCTCTCTCTCTCTCTCTCTCTCTCTCTCTCTCTCTCTCTCTCTCTCTCTCTCTCTCTCTCTCTCTCTCGCTTTCTCTCGCTCTCTCTCGCTCTCTCTCTCTCTCTCTCTCTCCCTCCCCCCCCTCTCTTCTTCGTTTTGGCTATTCACCAACACAAAAAAAATGGCCATAAAGAAACACTGACTGTCATCAACACCGTATCTTTAAAGTCAAAATCTTGCCTGCATTTTTGGCGCGCCATGCATACTTCCTTCGTCCCGTCATGCAGATGTGATGCCCCCTCCCCCCTCCCCCCTCCCCCCTCCCGCTCCCTGTATGTGAACATCGATTGTGTTGCTTTTTGTTGGCGTTTTGGGCATGTGTTTGTTTGTGTGCGTATTTCTAGTGTGTATTTTTGTCTGTTTGTGTTTGTGTATTTAATTGTATGTTAGTGTATTTTTATGTATTTGTGTATTTTAAGTATTTTTGTGTATTTGTGTGTGTGTTTGTGTATAATTGAGTGTTTATATTTATGCTCTTACGCGTGTATAATGTATACGTATGTATCCGCTCAAATTCGTGCCCAGCTATACATATTTTCACTAAATTAAGCGAAATAAAAACAAAAAACAAAGTAATTCACAGTTTAGTACTATATTATCATCATTATATTTTTTATCCTCATTCCATGTCTCGTTTTTTCACGCATTATCTCGCGGAGTCTCGTAGCCATCGGTGCCCTTCCCAATGCGGCTCAGCACACAGGGCGAGCAACAGATGTTATTGACCGGAGGCTGGGAGGCTGTGTGTGTGTGTGTGTGTGTGTGTGTGTGTGTGTGTGTGTGTGTGTGTGTGTGTGTGTGTGTGTGTGTGTGTGTGTGTGTGTGTGTGTGTGTGTGTGTGTGTGTGTGTGTGTGTGTGTGTGTGAGTGAGTGAGTGAGTGAGTGTGTGTGTGTGTATGTGTGTGTGTGTGTGTGTGTGTGTGTGTGTGTGAGTGTGTGTGTGTGTGTGTGTGTGTGTGTGTGTGTGTGAGTGAGTGAGTGAGTGTG
>BOPN01001777.1:79045-81545 GCA_017312705.2 Penaeus japonicus | reverse complement strand
ACGAGAGCAAATTTATTTTGATAATTTTCTTATTTTCAAAAATGTTCTAATGGCTGAAAATCGACCGCCGCCGGAGGGATAGGAGAGTAAATTTATTTTGATAATTTTCTAATTTTCAAAAATGTTCCAAAAGCAGAAGAAAATCGACCGCCGCCGGAGGGATACGAGAGCAAATTTATTTTGATAATTTTCTTATTTTCAAAAATGTTCTAATGGCTGAAAATCGACCGCCGCCGGAGGGATAGGAGAGTAAATTTATTTTGATAATTTTCTAATTTTCAAAAATGTTCCAAAGGCAGAAGAAAATCGACCGCCGTCGGAGGGATACGCGAGCAAATTTATTTTGATAATTTTCTTATTTTCAAAAATGTTCTAATGGCTGAAAATCGACCGCCGCCGGAGGGATAGGAGAGTAAATTTATTTTGATAATTTTCTAATTTTCAAAAATGTTCCAAAAGCAGAAGAAAATCGACCGCCACCGGAGAGATACGAGCGCGAATTTATTTTGATAATTTTTTTATTTTCAAAAATGTTTTCTCTAAAGAACTAAAAACAAAAGAAACAAAAGATACACTCTATAAATTCTGATAAGAGAGAGAGAGAAGCAGAAAGACAGACAGAAATAGAAAGAAAGAGAGACATACAGACAAACAGCAAAACCCAGAGAACAATCAGAAAGACAAGAATTAGAAAGGCACTGAAATAGCCCGACAGCCAGACAAGCAGAAAGACAGAGAGATAACCAAACAAATAGAAAGACACAGAGTAAGCCAAACAGACACAGAGTAAGCCAAACAGAGAGACAAACAGAAAGACACAGAGACAGCCAAACAGACACAGAGTAAGCCAAACAGACACAGAGTAAGCCAAACAGAGAGACAAACAGAAAGACACAGAGTAAGCCAAACAGACACAGAGTAAGCCAAACAGAGAGACAAACAGAAAGACACAGAGACAGCCAAAAGGACAGACAATCAGACAGACAGACAGACAGACAGAAAGCAAGAGATGGACAGACACGCACCTCCGGATGGCCACTATCTCGACGAAGAATGGCTGGTCGGGTTCTCGATGGAGGTGAGGACGCAGGGTCTGCCCGGGGCCCGAGACAACGGAGAGAGAGCGGGAAACTGGAATTGGAATTTTGATGTATCATTCCAGAGCAATAACGCGTCCATTTGCATAATTCGTCGGTCGTATTTCTTCATAAAACGGAGTCTTTACGACTGGCTTTCCTTTTCCTTTCTTTGTGTATTTGTTCTTTTTTTTTTTTTTTCTTTTGTTATTTTTTTTTTTTTAATCATAAACTTTACTCTAGTTTGTTGTTCATCTTCCTAGATGATGTAACGTGTAAATGAATAACTAGATACATGAATCCATAGCCGGTCTAACGCTATTATGATTTGTTGAGACTGTGTGTTTGTACGTGTGAGTATGGGAATGAGTGAGGGAGTGAATGAGTAAATGAGTGAATGAGAAAGTGAATTTATGTAGTTTACGCTTGTGTATGTTTATATATATCTACACGAACATGACCATGCAAGGGCCACATAAAACATACACGTAATCAGACAGACTCTATATACAATCCTCACACTATACACTCCCCCACCCCCCTACCAAAAACAACAACAACAATAACAACGCCATAACGTCCCACCCACACCCCTAATCATCACACCACCTCATCACACCCTGACTACAACACCAGCCTTCCCAACAGCCTTTTCCAAGCCGCTTCTCCGACCATGAAACCCGATGAGCGAAAGAGACAAGAAAAAAGGGGAATCGATGGAGATGTCAAAGCCAGTTCCCTCCGCTAGAACAGGCGGGAATTTGCTCGGCCGGAAACAAAAAGCCTTCGAACGGCTGTTGTTAAGAATCTTTGGCTGTTGCTCCTGTTGCTTAGAAAAGCGTGGGGCACAAGGGAACGGGTCTTAATGGCGGGGAAAAAGTGTGAGCGTGAAATTGAGAACGGAGAGGGAGAACGGGAGGAAGTTAAGGATTAGGAGGAGAAAAAAGGGTCATGGGAGTACCATGGTAGTGATGCAACTTCTAGTATTGCTGCTAATTCTACTTCTATCCGCACTACTCCGACTAAAACTAGCACCACATATGCTACAACAACAACAACAACAACAACAACAACAACAACAACAACAACAACAACTACTACTACTACTACTACTACTACTACTACTACTACTACTACCACTACTACGACTACGACTACGATAATTAATATAACAATAATAATGATGATGATAATCATAATAATAATGATGATCATAATAATCATAATCATAATGAATATGATGATGATGCTGATGATAGTAATTATAGTGATAATATTATTGATAAACAAATGTTCAAATAAATGTTCTTTACGAGTTTGACACTGTGATAGAGAGAGAGAGAGAGAGAGAGAGAGAGAGAGAGAGAGAGAGAGAGAGAGAGAGAGAGAGAGAGAGAGAGAGAGAGAGAGAGAGAGAGAGAGAG
>BOPN01001777.1:75000-78945 GCA_017312705.2 Penaeus japonicus | reverse complement strand
CACACACACACACACACACACACACGCACGCAGACACACACACACACACACACACACACACACACACACACACACACACACACACACACACACACACACAAATACATATATCCAAATATATGTATATATATACTTGTACATATATAGAGCATGAAAAAATATATCTAAAAAAGGAACGAGACCGAGCGATAACGAGAGAGAGAGAGATGTAGGATCTGTCCCGGCCGCGATCCTTCCGGTTGGGCGAGGCGAGAGAAGAGCGCTGTAGGAGGACTCCCGCTCAAGGGCTCCTGGAGGGCGTTAATGGCCGAGCAAATAGCAACCTCGGAAGAGAAAAGGTAAAGCATACACGCCCAGACACACACACACACACACACACACATACACACACACACACACACACACACACACACACACACACACACACACACACACACACACACACACACACACACACACACACACACACACACACACACACACACACACACACACACACACACACACACACACACACACACACACACACACACACACACACACACACACACACACACACACACACACACACACACACAAACACACACACACACACACACACAGAGAGAGAGAGAGGAACACCTCTTTCTTCTTTTTTGCCTTTTATCTATTAGGACTACAAGGACGTTTTTTTTTTTTTTTTTTTTTAACACAATAGTGAGAAAAGCAAAAAGGGTAGATTGTATTCTACGCACTAGTGGCCATATGCGTTCAAAGATTACGACCCGACTGTACTGGCGGATTTATGGTTCATTAAATAAATCATCACTTTTGGGAATGATAGATTTCCCATTAAGATTTGGAGAAGACGATGCTGAACTTCACCTGCTCTGCCCCCGCCTTCATCTCCTTAAGAAGCAGTAGCATTCGACAAACTAGGGAATGTTGTCACGTTTTTTTGTTTTTTTTTGGCTCAGGATTTGAAATATCGAAATGTCGAAATATAGGAAAAGGTGTAGATTTTTTTTTTTTTTTTTTTTTTTTTTTTGAATACCGAAATGTCGAAAAGGGAACGGTTGAGAAACGGTGATTTCCATACGAAATGCATACGTCCACAATATATATACCCTCACACTGAAATATGTAGCCTGTGTGAGTGTTCCCTATTTGTTAGCGATCCTTTAAAGACGCGAACCGCCAGCGCACACAAATAAAACCTTCCGCGAAATCCAAATCGCTCAACACACAGCAGTCCCGTTCGGCGGAAAAGCCCCGCGGCCATATTGGTTTTGTTCTCGATGCGGCTCCAGCTGATCAGAGACTCCGGAACAGCTGTTTATAAACGGCTTTGATTTCACTACTTGCCTTGGAGTTTATGCAGCTTGGGATGGCACAGGTTGGAAAGATACTGCAAGGAAGCATTAGTGCAGGGAAGGAAGAAAAACAAGCAGAAAGACAGGAATGAAAGCAGAAAGGAGGCAAGCAGGCAGACAGACAGACAGAGAGCTAGGCAGGCAGACAGACGCACATATTAGCAACCACATAGGCAAAAAGGCAGGCAGGTAGACAGACAACCAAACAGACCGGCAGACAGGGCGGGCAGAGAGACAAGAAAGCAGACAGACACGCAAGCACGCAGGCAGAAAGGCAGTTTTTGAAGAGCCGTTATTGGTTTCACTTGTCTTGCCAGTGTGCTTGGAAACGAAATTTTAAAAGCAGATGGTGGGTAGGGGGGCGGGGGTGCGGGGGGGGGGTGATGGGGAGGGAAGGGGGTGAGATTTTTCGAATAGAAACTTTCATCGAGTGAAACCATTCGGCTGACATTATTCGCAAAACGGATCAGACCTGCAACATTGCAACGAACTTAAACGAGACTACAATTCTATAGGGTCGAGTTCGTAGAGTTGCTACCCATTTCTGACGCAAATACTTGAAGGTTTGCCCGCAACACGGAGAGATACTATCTAAATATATCTTTCTTTATGAAGCACCCGCTATCTGGCGAATGTCAGACGAAAAACAAAGCAAGAGTTTTACTGTCAGCCATGAAAATCAAGGGATAAAGTTCCATTAGTTTAGAAAACGGATTTAGAAAGAAGATTCGGGAATATCTTGCACTATCTTAGGGGAGTCAAGTAGAGAGAGAGAAGAGAAGAGAGACAGAGAACGAAGGAGGAGAAAAAAAAAAAGATAAAGATGGAGGATGAAGAGGAGGAGAAGAAGAGGAAGAAGAGGAAGAAACAAAGTGAAGAGGATGAGAGAGGATTAAGTACAAGATAGAAGAAGGAATAGAAGAAGAATAAGAAGAAGGAAAAATAAATAAAAGAAGGAGGAGAAGAATGAGAAGGGAAAGAAGAAATAGAAGAAGTAATAGAAAAAGAAGTAGAAGAAGAAGTAGGAGAAGAAGTAGTATTAGTAATAGTAGAAGAAGAAGAAGAAAAAGAAAAAGAAAAAGAAAAAGCAGAAGGCAGAAGTCAGAAGCAGCAGAAGAAGAAGAAGAAGAAGCAGAAGAAGAAGAAGAAGAAGAAGAAGAAGAAGAAGAAGAAGAAGAAGAAGAAGAAGAAGAAGAAGAAGAAGAAGAAGAAGAGGAAGAGGAAGAAGAAGAAGAGGAAAAGGAAGAGGAAGAAGCAGAAGAAGAAGAAGACGAAGAAAGGAGACGAAACCGACGACCAAAAAAAAAATAATTCAAAAAGAACACAGAGGAGGAAGAACAAGATAAAGGACGTAGGAAGAAGAAAAATAAGAATCAGAAAAAAATTAAATAATCTTTTTTTTCTTTGTTAAAATTAAAAAAAAAGAAAAAGAAAAAACAATTACATGGATTAAAGGTTCTATACACGATTATAAAATCTAGAAGACAATATGTAATTAGGAAGAATAAAGGTTAATTAAATATATATGGAAAAAGAGCGTGTATTGTTTTGCCAGGAGGGGTGGGGGGTGTAAGCAGGCAGGTACATATGGAGAGAGAGAGAGAGAGAGAGAGAGAGAGAGAGAGAGAGAGAGAGAGAGAGAGAGAGAGAGAGAGAGAGAGAGAGAGAGAGAGAGAGAGAGAGAGAGAGGATATATATATATATATATATATATATATATATATATATATATATATATATATATACATATATATATATACATATACATATATACACACACACACACACATATATATATATATATATATATATATATATATATATATATATATATATATATATATATATATATATATATATATATATTGGTATGAAAAGCAAGAATGCTGAGTATATAAAGCTAATTTTTATTTTGGTTGTTGTTAAATGTATACGGGAAAATGGGTACATTTCACAGTGCGTCAATTTTTCAAGTTATGGAGTGGTGTTTTGAAAAAAAAAATACACATTCTTTTCGATGAGACAGAGGTTCATATTTAATCGCCCAATGTTTAGAAACCATAGAAATAGACTCCAAATTACATTTTGCGAAAACGATTGATCTCTTTGTTTTGATTTTTTTTTTTTTTTTTTTTTTTTTTTTTTTTTAATCGATAAGTTGGCAAGATCTGATACGACGGAAATTCAAGTCGATTCTCATAAGTATAAAGACTTTAGGCGAAATCAAATTCTACATTTCCTTCTTATTGGCCTTCAGTGTTGTGTGGTAGATATAATCAGCTGTTGTCAAGTTTAAATGAAGATCAAATGCCAAAAAGCAACGAGGTCAGGTGTGCAAGAGATGCAGGGGTCAGCACCAGAAAAACGGACTGTGCGAATAAGTGGCCAACTCATCTCGGTACTAATCTCGATGACAGGTGACATGAGTTAAGTCAGAGATACACCTGATACAGTTGGTTTTATTTATGTGTTTTAAGGTACGAAGTCGGAACGCCATACATCGTAGACCATATGTTATATACTTAGTTTGACCCACAACTATAAATCTTACAGCAAAATGCGGGACATTTTTTTTTTTTTTTTTTTTTTTTTG
>BOPN01001777.1:52500-57500 GCA_017312705.2 Penaeus japonicus | reverse complement strand
AAAAGTTCAAAGGTTCAAAGGCTTAAAAGTTCAAAGGTTCAAAGGCTTAAAAGTTCAAAGGTTCAAAGGCTTAAAAGTTCAAAGGTTCAAAGGCTTAAAAGTTCAAAGGTTCAAAGGCTTAAAAGTTCAAAGGTTCAAAGGCTTAAAAGTTCAAAGGTTCAAAGGCTTAAAAGTTCAAAGGTTCAAAGGCTTAAAAGTTCAAAGGTTCAAAGGCTTAAAAGTTCAAAGGTTCAAAGGCTTAAAAGTTCAAAGGTTCAAAGGCTTAAAAGTTCAAAGGTTCAAAGGCTTAAAAGTTCAAAGGTTCAAAGGCTTAAAAGTTCAAAGGTTCAAAGGCTTAAAAGTTCAAAGGTTCAAAGGCTTAAAAGTTCAAAGGTTCAAAGGCTTAAAAGTTCAAAGGTTCAAAGGCTTAAAAGTTCAAAGGTTCAAAGGCTTAAAAGTTCAAAGGTTCAAAGGCTTAAAAGTTCAAAGGTTCAAAGGCTTAAAAGTTCAAAGGTTCAAAGGCTTAAAAGTTCAAAGGTTCAAAGGCTTAAAAGTTCAAAGGTTCAAAGGCTTAAAAGTTCAAAGGTTCAAAGGCTTAAAAGTTCAAAGGTTCAAAGGCTTAAAAGTTCAAAGGTTCAAAGGCTTAAAAGTTCAAAGGTTCAAAGGCTTAAAAGTTCAAAGGTTCAAAGGCTTAAAAGTTCAAAGGTTCAAAGGCTTAAAAGTTCAAAGGTTCAAAGGCTTAAAAGTTCAAAGGTTCAAAGGCTTAAAAGTTCAAAGGTTCAAAGGCTTAAAAGTTCAAAGGTTCAAAGGCTTAAAAGTTCAAAGGTTCAAAGGCTTAAAAGTTCAAAGGTTCAAAGGCTTAAAAGTTCAAAGGTTCAAAGGCTTAAAAGTTCAAAGGTTCAAAGGCTTAAAAGTTCAAAGGTTCAAAGGCTTAAAAGTTCAAAGGTTCAAAGGCTTAAAAGTTCAAAGGTTCAAAGGCTTAAAAGTTCAAAGGTTCAAAGGCTTAAAAGTTCAAAGGTTCAAAGGCTTAAAAGTTCAAAGGTTCAAAGGCTTAAAAGTTCAAAGGTTCAAAGGCTTAAAAGTTCAAAGGTTCAAAGGCTTAAAAGTTCAAAGGTTCAAAGGCTTAAAAGTTCAAAGGTTCAAAGGCTTAAAAGTTCAAAGGTTCAAAGGCTTAAAAGTTCAAAGGTTCAAAGGCTTAAAAGTTCAAAGGTTCAAAGGCTTAAAAGTTCAAAGGTTCAAAGGCTTAAAAGTTCAAAGGTTCAAAGGCTTAAAAGTTCAAAGGTTCAAAGGCTTAAAAGTTCAAAGGTTCAAAGGCTTAAAAGTTCAAAGGTTCAAAGGCTTAAAAGTTCAAAGGTTCAAAGGCTTAAAAGTTCAAAGGTTCAAAGGCTTAAAAGTTCAAAGGTTCAAAGGCTTAAAAGTTCAAAGGTTCAAAGGCTTAAAAGTTCAAAGGTTCAAAGGCTTAAAAGTTCAAAGGTTCAAAGGCTTAAAAGTTCAAAGGTTCAAAGGCTTAAAAGTTCAAAGGTTCAAAGGCTTAAAAGTTCAAAGGTTCAAAGGCTTAAAAGTTCAAAGGTTCAAAGGCTTAAAAGTTCAAAGGTTCAAAGGCTTAAAAGTTCAAAGGTTCAAAGGCTTAAAAGTTCAAAGGTTCAAAGGCTTAAAAGTTCAAAGGTTCAAAGGCTTAAAAGTTCAAAGGTTCAAAGGCTTAAAAGTTCAAAGGTTCAAAGGCTTAAAAGTTCAAAGGTTCAAAGGCTTAAAAGTTCAAAGGTTCAAAGGCTTAAAAGTTCAAAGGTTCAAAGGCTTAAAAGTTCAAAGGTTCAAAGGCTTAAAAGTTCAAAGGTTCAAAGGCTTAAAAGTTCAAAGGTTCAAAGGCTTAAAAGTTCAAAGGTTCAAAGGCTTAAAAGTTCAAAGGTTCAAAGGCTTAAAAGTTCAAAGGTTCAAAGGCTTAAAAGTTCAAAGGTTCAAAGGCTTAAAAGTTCAAAGGTTCAAAGGCTTAAAAGTTCAAAGGTTCAAAGGCTTAAAAGTTCAAAGGTTCAAAGGCTTAAAAGTTCAAAGGTTCAAAGGCTTAAAAGTTCAAAGGTTCAAAGGCTTAAAAGTTCAAAGGTTCAAAGGCTTAAAAGTTCAAAGGTTCAAAGGCTTAAAAGTTCAAAGGTTCAAAGGCTTAAAAGTTCAAAGGTTCAAAGGCTTAAAAGTTCAAAGGTTCAAAGGCTTAAAAGTTCAAAGGTTCAAAGGCTTAAAAGTTCAAAGGTTCAAAGGCTTAAAAGTTCAAAGGTTCAAAGGCTTAAAAGTTCAAAGGTTCAAAGGCTTAAAAGTTCAAAGGTTCAAAGGCTTAAAAGTTCAAAGGTTCAAAGGCTTAAAAGTTCAAAGGTTCAAAGGCTTAAAAGTTCAAAGGTTCAAAGGCTTAAAAGTTCAAAGGTTCAAAGGCTTAAAAGTTCAAAGGTTCAAAGGCTTAAAAGTTCAAAGGTTCAAAGGCTTAAAAGTTCAAAGGTTCAAAGGCTTAAAAGTTCAAAGGTTCAAAGGCTTAAAAGTTCAAAGGTTCAAAGGCTTAAAAGTTCAAAGGTTCAAAGGCTTAAAAGTTCAAAGGTTCAAAGGCTTAAAAGTTCAAAGGTTCAAAGGCTTAAAAGT
Source organism: Penaeus japonicus (assembly GCA_017312705.2). Classification (NCBI taxonomy): domain Eukaryota; kingdom Metazoa; phylum Arthropoda; class Malacostraca; order Decapoda; family Penaeidae; genus Penaeus; species Penaeus japonicus. The sequence continues at coordinate 54,902 of BOPN01001777.1, read as the reverse complement.
TCAAAGGTTCAAAGGCTTAAAAGTTCAAAGGTTCAAAGGCTTAAAAGTTCAAAGGTTCAAAGGCTTAAAAGTTCAAAGGTTCAAAGGCTTAAAAGTTCAAAGGTTCAAAGGCTTAAAAGTTCAAAGGTTCAAAGGCTTAAAAGTTCAAAGGTTCAAAGGCTTAAAAGTTCAAAGGTTCAAAGGCTTAAAAGTTCAAAGGTTCAAAGGCTTAAAAGTTCAAAGGTTCAAAGGCTTAAAAGTTCAAAGGTTCAAAGGCTTAAAAGTTCAAAGGTTCAAAGGCTTAAAAGTTCAAAGGTTCAAAGGCTTAAAAGTTCAAAGGTTCAAAGGCTTAAAAGTTCAAAGGTTCAAAGGCTTAAAAGTTCAAAGGTTCAAAGGCTTAAAAGTTCAAAGGTTCAAAGGCTTAAAAGTTCAAAGGTTCAAAGGCTTAAAAGTTCAAAGGTTCAAAGGCTTAAAAGTTCAAAGGTTCAAAGGCTTAAAAGTTCAAAGGTTCAAAGGCTTAAAAGTTCAAAGGTTCAAAGGCTTAAAAGTTCAAAGGTTCAAAGGCTTAAAAGTTCAAAGGTTCAAAGGCTTAAAAGTTGTGAAACAGGAGAGGAAGCTGGTCCTACAATCAAGCAAGGTCGAGGGTGAGGAAGGAAGACCTGAGACCAACACCGAAGACCGGGGTAGCCCTGTGGAGGAGAGATTCCCGGGTTGTCTCCTGCAGAAGGATGTCTAGGTGACGAGTAATGGAAGGGAGAGAGCGGTCGGACGTCAGAAGGGAGTGGACGTCGGAAAGGTTAATTCCGGTGGACGCTTCAGGATGATGGATGTTTCAGGGCAGGTCGGCTGTAGAGGGAGATAGAGAGGGAGATGGAGAGAGAGAAAGAGAGAAAGAGAGAGAGAGAGAGAGAGAGGGAGGGGGGGAGAGAGAGAGAGAGAAATAGAGAGAGAGAGAGAGAGGAAGAGAGGGAGGGAGAAAGAGAGAGAGAGAGAAAGAGAGAGAGAGAGAGATGGAAGTTAGAGAGAGAGGAAGAGAGAGAGAGAGAGAGAGAGAGAGAGAGAGAGAGAGAGAGGGAGAGAGGGAGGGAGGGAGAGAGAGAGAGAGAGAGAGAGAGAGAGAGAGAGAGAGAGAGAGAGAGAGAGAGAGAGAGAGAGAGAGAGAGAGAGAAGGAGAGAGAGAGAGAGAGAGAGAGAGAGAGAGAGAGAGAGAGAGAGAGAGAGAGAGGAAGAGAGAGAGAGAGAAGGAGAGAGAGAGAGAGAGAGAGAGAGAGAGAGAGAGAGAGAGAGAGAGAGAGAGAGAGAGAGAGAGAGAGAGAGAGAGAGAGTGTAAGCCACCCACTGCTGCCATCAGTTGTAAACCACCAGTGCCATCAGTTGTAAACCACCAGCTGGTACTAGTTATAACCAGCTTGCTGGTCACAGTTGTAACCCACCACTGAGAGCAGTTGTTATAACCACTCGATGCCCTGGTTGTAGGTCGGTGGATAAGAGACAGATGTTCATGTGCCATGGTCTTTATTGTGGACTGTTAATACACCAGACCCTGGCCGAAGGCCAGAGGTCAGAGCTGTTCGCTCTAATCTGTCTGTCTGACCTCTCTGTCCTGAACTGTCTGACCTGGGTTCCTTGTGTGTCCTTTAAGTACAGAGCTAGAGTCACTTTCTACGCCTAAGGCTATTTGACCAACGGAAACGGCTGAAGGGACCGGAAGCAGACTATTGCATGTTACACAGCAATGAAAATACACATACTATCAAATGCTAATGAAAATGAGAAGGAGAGAGATGTCTACAGATTCCTCCTGCTATAACATATAAAATGTACTTGGTCAATGAAGGGGTTTTAATGATGCTTCCGGTTCGGTACACGTGTGGGTGTGTCAGCTGTGACCAGGTGAAAGGTCACGGCAGGAAGCATGTGTTGGTCAGTACTTCCGCTAGTCGCTAGGGAACAGTGTCCTTAAGGAACGATTATTACAAAGACTGTATTACAATCAAATAACAGTAATAGTCCGAAAATCAGTGGCTTACAGAGAGAGGGAGGGAGAGAGAGAGAGAGAGAGAGAGAGAGAGAGAGAGAGAGAGAGAGAGAGAGAGAGAGAGAGAGAGAGAGAGAGAGAGAGAGAGAGAGAGAGAGAGAGAGAGAGAGAGGGAGTGGGGAGGGAGAGAGAGAGAGAGAGAGAGAGAGAGAGAGAGAGAGAGAGAGAGAGAGAGAGAGAGAGAGAGAGAGAGAGAGAGAGAGAGAGAGAGAGAGAGAGAGAGGGAGAGAGGGGGAGGGAGGGGGAGGGAGAGAGAGAGAGAGAGAGAGAGAGAGAGGGAGAGAGAGAGAGAGAGAGAGAGAGAGAGAGAGAGAGAAAGAGAGATAGAGATAGAGATAGAGAGAGAGAGAGATGGAAGATAGAGAGAGAGAAACAGGGAAGAGAG
>BOPN01001777.1:22500-32500 GCA_017312705.2 Penaeus japonicus | reverse complement strand
TGAGATTATTTCAGATGGGGGAGGGGGGGGGGGCAGCGGATGTTATCCTAACTTGATTTCACTGCAGGATGTGGTACGGCCGCATGTGGCAGGCTATATATGTGTACAATTAGGGCGCAACAGCGGGAGACTCAATCGCGTTTTTCTGTTGCAGGACGAGTGGCTGGCGGGAGGCAGCTGCGCGGCGCTCGGGAGCGCGTGGTTCACGCTGCACGTGGCGGCGCTGTGGACGCTCACGGCGCTCAACGTCGACAAGTATGTCGCCATCGCCTCGCCCCTGCACTACGCCCGCTTCGTCTCCCCGGGGCGCGTGGGCGCGGCGCTGTCCGTGTCGTGGGCGATGTCCGCCGCACTTTGCGCCCTGCCACTGGTGGCGCCAGGGCTGCGCAGCACGCAGCGCGCGCCCGGCTGCTGCCTGCCCGACGTGGCTGCCGCGACGCCGCTGGTGGGGCGCAGCTACGCGCTCGTGCTGGCCCTGCTCGGCTACTTCCTGCCGGCGCTGCTGGTGGCGGCGGCGAACGGCCGCATCCTGGTGATCGCGCGCCACCACCGTCACCGCATCGTGTCGGCGCTGTGGGACGTGACGGTGTCAGCGCAGGCCACGGTCACGCCGCAGCGCTCGCACTTTTACCTCACGCGCTACCGGGGCCGCTCGGCCGCCAACACGGTGTTCCACTTCGTCGGCACGCTCTTCATCCTGTACCTTCCGTCGGCGTGCTGCCTCCTCTACGAGGCCATGGCGCGCGTGCGCGTGCCCACCTCCGTCTCTGCCACCAACTTCGTGCTTCTCGCCTTCGCGCCCGCCGTCAACGGCTTCGTGTACGGCGTCAAGAGCAAAGTCCTCCGCAAGAACTTCAAGAACTTCCTGAGGAAGCGGCTCTATCGAAGCGAGGTCAACTACGAGATCCAGTCGCGCGCGCCCTCCGCGCCGGCCTCCCGCAGGCCCTCCGTCACCCCCTCCATCTCCCTCCCCCTCCAGCAGAAGCTGCAGCGCCGCATGTCGGAGATCCTGATCCAGCCGACGTCCGCCTCCACGCCCTCCGACGCCGGCGCCAAGCTCGTGCGCCGCTCCTCCGAGCTCAGCTTCCGGCCGCGCGGATCCACGTCTTCCATCCCGCGCGACGTCGGCCTCACGCGCCCCGCCGGCGACCCCCACGCCCTGCCCGTCGCCGGCGCCGCTCCCCGCCCCGAGGGCGAGCAGCTGGGCGGCAGCAGCGGCGGCCACGAGCAGGTGAGCGCCAGCCCGACGAGCCCGCACGCACGCCTGCCGCTGCGAGCCATCCCTCCCATCACCAAGACGAGCAGCCTCGACGCGGAGCAGGAGGGCGAGGTGTCGCCGTCGGCGCAGACGTCGTCGTTCCTGTCCAACCACCGGCCGTCGCTGCGCCGCGCCCTCTTCGCCAGGAACAAGCAGAAGAGCCTTGACTTCGAGATGACCTGCCTGTACATGGAGGAGTGCGCCGCCGAGGCCGCGCAGTGCCCGCCCCGTAGCGCCTCCCAGCAGCACGTGGGCGAGCTAGGCAGCCCGTCGCTGGCACGCCCCCTCATCCTGTGTCCCTCGCGCCCGCACCCGCCGCCGCCGCTCTCCCCCGCCCGCAAGACCAAGCGCGTGTCCTGGTCTTCCGACAGCTTCTCCGCCGCCGAAGAGTCGCCGATGGACTCCGACAGCGACACGATCGCCGCCTCAAACCCCGTCCCTCTCAGGTACCGCAAGAAGGCCATGTTCCGCAACAACGGACTGCGCTTCGACTTCAGCAAGCTTTCCCTGGAGCGCATTGACTCGGAGGACGTGCGCCAGTCGGTGGACTACGGCGACGCCAAGGAACCCGGCGACGCGGACTCGCCCATGACCCCCCCACTCCCGCCGCCCCCAGGGGACGGACACCCTACCCAAAACCCCGTCCTTGCCAACGGTAAATTCACTAACAAGACCAACGGCCACCACAAAATAGCCGTCGAAAACAAGAGGAAAATTCTGGAAACGGCAGAAAACGTGTGAAAAGCTCAAACCCCCGTGCTATGGGGGACTATGATAAAAGGAACGAAAATAAAACAGATAAATATGAAACAAACTGAATAATTTCAAAGACATACATAAAGGGCTCCGCATAAAATAGGCTCCCTCTCCTGTCTCTCCCCACAGCCACCACCTGACGCGCAATGAGTGGTGACTTACAACTAGGGAGAGGCAAGTAATGACCTCTCGCAAAGCGTAATAAGATGGAGGGCGGTTAGACCACTGAAACAACAACACAAGCCCACCTGATCCTCTGAAATATAAATGCAACAGCAAACGAAGTTCACGAACCCGTTTTATTAATGTTATTATCGTATTTATGAACCGTAAGAAGGACAAATCGATGCTATATATAACTGAAGATACCCGCGGTGGATTTATTAGACAATAAATGGCGTTAACTGATTGAGTTATGTAATATTGATAATGTTATTCAGATCTCTAGAGTACTCGTAAATATGAGGAGACGAACTAGAAGTGCCTCAAAGATAATGTTCAGAGTAATTATTATATTAACGATGTGTTGGACACTGCAATTAACAATGGTAGAGACAATTGAAATGTAGCAAAGCATATCATGAGAAGGCAATGCAGTCATGATAATTGTTTCTGAAAGTCAGTAGCGACGACTGATTATCATTGATGATCATGACCACCATGCAGGAACTACTGGCGACGATGAATGTATTGTTATAAGAGGCAAGGAGGCAATATTGATGATGATGTTGAATACGTTCATTAACTTGATTCCGTTGTAGAATAATGGTCATTGCTTATAAGGTAACAGTATCAATCATAAGAAGATGAATACGGATGGCCCTTCCATTTATAAAGATAATGATTTCAAATAGATACACGACTGAATAAATCGATAGCAAAGATAAATAGGCGAGATTAATCGGATGGCAGGAAGGGTAAGTTTATCATCATGGCGATTAACAATATCGAGGCAGCGGTCATTACGACTGTTTGTCTTTCATTCCTGGTCTCACGATTATTTCCTTTCTCCGACTTTCTGCCCCCCCCCCCCCCACTCTCCACCTCCTTTTCCCTCCCCCCTGCTCCCTCCTCTCTTCTTCCCCTTCTTTCCTCCCTTCTTCTCTCTTCTCTCTTCCCTCCGCCCTAGTCTCTATTTCCTCCTTTTCCTTCTCCTCCTCTTCTTATCTTCCTCCTTTTCCTTCCCCCCTCTTCTTATCTTCCTCCTTTTCCTTCCCCTCCTCTTCTAATCTTCCTCCTTTTCCTTCACCCCTCTTCTTATCTTCCTCCTTCTTCTTATCTTCCTCCTTTTCCTTCCCCCCTCTTCTTATCTTCCTCCCTATCTCTTCCCTCCTCCTCACCCTCCTTATTCTTTCCGTGTCCCTTCTCTCCCCTTTTCCCTCTTGCCACACCCGTCCCCTGCTCTCCCCTCTTCCTTGCTCTCTCTTCTTTCCTTCCTAATCCTTACAGCCTATTCTGTGCCCAAACAAGATAAACAACAACAACAACAAAACACCCAGGTGAGAGAAAGCATGTCTCTCACTCATTCTCATGGTTAAAAAGAACATGACTATATTCACGCAGAGAGAAGGGAGCATTTCAAATTTTAAGAATGTGACGTATTCCTCAGCTATTTTGGCGGTAGATGAGTTGCGTCACTAGTGTCAGTTTGCTCTCTGTATTTTCAAAGAAAAAGAGAGAAAAAAAAGGTACCTATTTTCACTCATCCCACGTCTGTGCTTCAATGGCCTTGGATGGTTTGTTTACACCTGTTGGCACAGCATTGGCAAGGGGTCAGGCACGGTGGGGGTAAGATTCTCGTACCCCTTCTCCTCACCTTTCCCCTCCTTCCTTCCTCTTCCCTTCTCCCTTATCCCTTTCCCTCCTCCCTTTTCCTTTCCCACCTCCCTTCCTCTCTCCCTTATCCCTTCCTCTCTCCCTTATCCCTTTCCCTCCTCCCCTTTCCCCTCCTTCCTTACCCTTTCCCTCCTCCCCTTTCCTTTCCCTCCTCGCTTATCCCTTCCCCTCTCCTGTATTCCCTTCCTGTTTTCCCTCTTCCTTGGTACTCTCCCTATCCCTCCTTTCCCCTTTGCCTTTCCCTTACTCCCTTATCCTTTTTTCCTCCTTTCCCCTCTCATTTACCCCTCTATCCTTCCCCTCTCCTATATCCATTCCCCCTTCCCTCCTTCATTCCCCTCTCCCTTCCCTTACCTCTTTCTCTCTCCTCTCTTCACTTCTTTCCTCCTCCCTTCTCAATTCCTTTTTTTCATCCTCCCCCTCTTATCCCTTTAATTCTCTATTACTTCTCTTTCAGTCTTCCTTCTTTCCTTTCTTCTTCCTCTTTTCCCCTCCCCTTTCTTCTCCCTTATCATTCCTAATCCTCCTTCTCCCTCTCTCCTTCCCCCTCTTCCTCCTTCTCGCTCTCTTCCATTCTCCTCCTCTTTCTCCTCCTCTTCCCCAGCTTCTCGTACTGTCCTCCTCCTCCCTCTCTTCCTATCTCCCCTTCCCCCTCCTTCTCCTCCCTCTCCTTTTTTTCTCTCTCCTCTTTTTTTCGCTTGTCTCCGAGACTGCATGTGTCATGTCCTTGTTTTCTATTTGGGAAGAAATGCCTAAACGTAATATTTCCATTTCCTTCGTTCCCTATGTATAAAGTTAGAGAGAGAGAGAGAGAGAGAGAGAGAGAGAGAGAGAGAGAGAGAGAGAGAGAGAGAGAGAGAGAGAGAGAGAGAGAGAGAGAGAGAGAGAGAGAGAGAGAGAGAGAGAGAGAGAGAGAGAGAGAGAGAGAGAGAGAGAGGAAACGTTGAAGTGTAAAGCCAACTGACAATAAACAAGCTAAGGCGCTATCTATTGCCAGGTAGCCAGAGTTCATTCCTGTCATGAGGGCTCGGGGCGGGGATATATGAATACCGCATTGCTGCTTTATGATCTTTTAAGGCACCTAGATATTATTGTAAAGGACTCAAATTGAGAAAACAAACATATAAAAGTGTCCCCCCCCCCTCTCTCTCTCTCTCTCTCTCTCTGTCTCTCTCTCTGCCCTACTCATCTTGTCTGTCTCTCTCTCTCTCTCTCTCTCTCTCTCTCTCTCTCTCTCTCTCTCTCTCTCTCTCTCTCTCTCTCTCTCTCTCTCTCTGTCTGTCTGTCTGTCTCTCTCTTTCTCTCTCCCTCTCCCTCTCTCTCTCCCCCCTCGCCCCCCTGCTTACTCTCGCTAACGGCCACACACACACACACACACACACACACACACACACACACACACACACACACACACACACACACACACACACACACACACACACACACACACACACACACACACACACACACACACACACACACACACATAAATGCTCACACTTGGCCAATGATTCAGATGTTCGTTCTCATCACAGCGTGGGTATGCTTGGGTAGATTTTTTTCGTGTTTAAGTTTAGCATTTATTTTTTACCTTTATTTTAGACTTGATTTTCTCTCGCCCGCCCTCCATGCACCCCCACTCCTCTCTCTACCCCCCCCCACTCTCTCTCTCTCTCTCTCTCTCTCTCGGGCCGTGGATTTTATCCATGATAGCAGGTGAAAAATATGCATTCCATATATTTTCTTTCTCGAGTCGAACCAATCATTAATAATTTCAATCACTAGGGATAATATAAGTGTTGCAAGGATTCGAACAAGGATTCAAATGATCAATAATCAGGAAATGAAACGTCTAATTAACAAATGTGAAAATTCAACAGTATTAACATAAAGAGCCGCCATTGACTAATATATAAGCAGGTTATTTAGTGTATCTGAAATTCGCCTTGATTTCATTTTCGTAAGATTAAGGGGAAGTAGAAGAACAACAAAAATATGAAGAGGAAATAAATAATCAAATGATTCAATCAGAGGAAAGAGAAACGAACAAATCTCCCAAATACAATATCAGTGTTACCAGATCATCTTCGTTAGATCGCCACTCCCTTCTGGCAACACTGCCGCTTTTGGGGAAGTTTACTGAAAGAAGTTCCCTTTAAACTCTTCATTTCTTTTCTCTTCTTTCACGAAACTCCATCTGAACTTGCGGGATGGCGAAGGGCAGATGAAAATGGCGGATCCCTGAGGCTGTGGCGACTTATCTTTCATGAGTTTGATGGCCATGGAATAGATATTGCCATTGGCGGGAGAAAGGGACAGGGGCAGGAGGGGGAGGGTAGGAGAGGGAGATGAAGGAGAGGTGTGGAGTGGAAGATTCGTATTCATGTATACAAACACATACACACACACACACACACACACACACACACACACACACACACACACACACACACACACACACACACACACACACACACACACACACACAAACAAACAAACAAACAAACACACACACTTACACACACTCCTATACTGGAGGATTTAACCTGTATGCCGAGCTTGTCATTACCCCCCCCCCCTCCTCTTCCATTCCTTTTTACAGACTGAAAAACGGTCATGTCTCATCCTCCTATTACACGATCACACTGACCTCATGTGACCTATTAATCTATATGTACGGACGGTTCGTGTTCTGATTCGGCAGATGCCAAGGAAAGAATGGCATCATATGAATGTGTTTGTATTTTTTCGTCTTACGTATATACACTGAAGTATTGTCCAAGAAACACAAAAGTCTTGGCCTTTGATGAAGGTCCTTGTCTAGACGCGGTGGTCTTTCAGATATAGTGATTTAAGGAGACCACGCTGTGAGCTATTCCAGGAAACACCTCAGTGTGTCTGTATCGTCAGGGACAAATTGGCGATCATTGCTAGAAAATAAAGTGTGAAAAAGTCCAAAAGCTGAAAGGGATCTTGCAATCTGTTTCGAAGGAAGATCAACGCCTTCGAAGACATCTTAGAACAGGTGTCTCAGCAAGACTGGCTTTCTCTCTGTGATTTCCGAAGGACAAAACAGAACCAATGCAAAATATAAACACTTGATCCTTTTTGGGAATCCTTCTTTTCGGTATCACCAGAAATCTCCCAAAGGAACAACATATAAACAAATGCGAAAACTACGTCATGTCTCCGACCAAGACCTGTATTTCTCCCTCCCACCCTTTAGAGCATGAGATTGTTGACATAACCATGTAATACTTACCGTAGTCAAGGTGATGGTCGCCGGTGTCCTTACTGCCCGTTGGTGTGTGTCAGACGCGCCAACCCTTGTTGTGGTGTTGCCTAGTGTCGACGGTCGGTTAGACTGTTTATTCCGTGGCTGTCATATAGAAAAAAAGGTGTTTGTATCTCGTGTGAAGGAAAATAGAGTGGAAGAACGAGAATCATTTAGAAAAAAAGAAGAAAGTGGCAGCTTAATATCACAGCAAAATGTCAGCAAGGGTATATATGCTATGGATTTGCCCGTTCTTATTTTTATTTATTCATTTATTTATTCTATCTATTTTTTTTTCTACATATACCAGGTTCTATTAAGCTCATGCACCTCGTTTTCTCCCAAGAGTTTGTATTATTATTATCAATGTTATTTTGGAGGAATAGCGACACATCTTCCAAGCACCCGATGATGTTTATTTACCTCATGAACTTGACATGTCATTATACTCCTCATGACCATCACTGAAGTTGCAATGACATGAATTCACATTCCATGTAACACTAGAATTAACAAGAATTGTGTTATGTGAAGGTGTTGAACGCCTTGGAATTCGTCTATGTGATAATTTATCATTAACGGTAAATATATAAATGCTGTTGTTTGTGTTAATGGTTAGTAAACTGTGATTGGAGCGATATTGCGTCTTGATCATGTGCATTTTCTTCCTGCATTTTTCTTATATTGCTGTTGGGGGTGTTTGTTGCAAAGATGATCTACCGTTTGTAGCTCATGTTGCAACTGTAAGTTAAGTTGCAAGCTTATCCCCACTGTTATTGTTTCTCATTTGGACTTTCTTTTCAACTCTTTCTGTGCCATGGTTCTTCCCTAAGAAATCACAATTGTTTCAGATTGATTAAAGTATAAGAACGTCGTTTATTGTTTTGTGTTCGAATATGATAATAGCTGTTGATTGTATAGGAGAAGTAGCGAATATTCTTGCAGGTGTTGTGAAATCTGGATCTGTGTTCATTAATCTGTGCTTGGCAGACTTGCTTCGATTCGTTGTTTCGTAATCACGCCGATGCGCGGGCTAATTACTGTTCATTGTTTCCTTTCCGTTCGTCCTTGTTTCGTTCATGACAAAGAAGCGTGTCTTTCTTTCCCTTTCCCTCTTTCAAATACTCTCCTTGAACTTGACTGTTTTACGAAAACACACAAACACACCTTAACCAAGCGATTCAAAAAATATATACTTAATAGGAAGCCTTAATTCCATCTATCTGATATACAAACAATTAGTTTTTGTTTTCTCTCTTCCGCTTTCTTTTTTGTTCTCATTGTTAGTCAACTTCTCTTTCTCTCTCTCTCTCTCTCTCTCTCTCTCTCTCTTTCTCTCTCTCTCCCTCTCTCTCTCTTTCTTTCTTTCTTTCTTTCTTTCCTACCGCCTTGAAGGACATACCTCATCCCTCGCTTCGATTCCTAAAGGAGCGCAAGCTCTGAAGGATTCCTGTATACTGTTTAAATTAAGGAATAATTGTTTCCAAATTGGGTGTAAACCCTTCACCTATTAATGCTAGTCACGTTGTATTTAGTGAAACTGACTAACTACAGCTGTCTTGTCTACAGCTGCTAGAACTCACCTCTCAGGTGCCAAACATTAAGATTGTAAGTTATGTATAAATTTTTATTTGTTCCTTTTTTCTGTTTCCCTGGGTGGCTGTTCCAATTTCCTCATTTCTCCTCTTGCGCTGTATCGTGCCGAATGGTCGAGCCATCGTCAGGGTAGCTGGGTTGTTTAGCGCTATGTCAGTAGAATTGCCATCACTGGAGCTTTTGCTTTTTAACTCACCACTCGCCAGTTGCAGTTGCTAGTCAATAATGAATAAACGAGCTCTTAATACTACCCGTAGGTCGTTGCTAGTCAGATCAGCGGAAGTGACGCTTTTAACCCGACCTTCCTGATCCCTTGACCTTAGCAAGCGAAGGTCGCTGTGTAAGGCAAGCACCTACCTTAGAGCCAACAGTTACCTGGTCGTCTGCAGAGGAGGAGGAAACTCGCCAGCAGAGCCTAGTGTGTGTTTCATCCTGCGGCGCTGAATCATACTTTTTTGTTTGTTTGTTTGTTCTAGTCATCGGAGCTTTAAGGCTTTGAGTGGCCCCATAACCCCTTCACCTTGACTCTATTATGAAGAGAGCTTTGATACTCCTATTATATGCCAAGGGTTATTGGAGTGGACTCGTTATTGTGAATATCATTTTCTTGCGACTTGGTTCAACTCATTTCATGTAAACTACGAGATCCGATTTGCTCTTTCTTTCGATTTCTGACTGTCTATGTCTTCATCTCTCTCTCTCTCTCCCTCTCTCTCTCTCTCTCTCTCTCTCTCTCTCTCTCTCTCTCTCTCTCTCTCTCTCTCTCTCTCTCTCTCTCTCTATATATATATATATATATATATATATATATATATATATATATATATATATATATATATATATATATACATACATACACGTACACATACATATATATGTATGTTTACACTTTATCTCTTTCTCTTTCTCGCCATCTATCTACACAGAGCGGACCGTCTCGCCTCCATCGGCTCGTGCCCACTATGAATTTTCCATTTTCCGTTGACCACATAGGCCTAAAACGGCCCTATCTCATCCCAGTCAAATCCTCACTGGAATAGTCGCTTCGTCGCTCGACCTAACCTCCGCCCTTGAGTAGACTACCTCAGGCCTAGACTCCCGCGGCTGTGCTCTCCCCCCCCCCTTCCATACTCTGGCACCCCCCCCCCCTTCCAGACTCTGACTTCCCCCCCCCTACCTATGCCCCCACCCCACCCCTTCCTCCTCCATGTTTGCATATCACACCCTTCTTCTCTATTTTCATTATATCTTTTTCTTGGTCTCTCTGTCTTCTCTTTAAT
>BOPN01001776.1:247500-250000 GCA_017312705.2 Penaeus japonicus | reverse complement strand
TATATATATATATATATATATATATATATATATATTCATGTGTGTGTGTGTGTGTGTGTGTGTGTGTGTGTGTGTGTGTGTGAATGTGCGTGTATGTATATACATATATATATATATATATATATATATATATATATATATATATATAGAGAGAGAGAGAGAGAGAGAGGGAGAGAAATAAAAATAACTTATATATATTATCATATATATATATATATATATATATATATATATCTATATCTATATCTATATATATATATATATATATATATATATATATATATATATATGTATATATATATATATATGTATATATATATATATATATATATATATATATATATATATATAAATATGCATATATATATATATATATATATATATATATATATATATATATATATATATATATAATAATGATACTACTGATAAAGATTCAAAAGAATATGATTATGATTATAGTGTGCATTGTTATAATGATAATGATAGTATTAATACAAAATAATAACTATAGTAATAATGATGATGATAATGATGATAATGATAATGATAATAGTAATATTGATATATAATGATTGATGAACATAAAAGTGATAATGCTGACATTAATAATGATGATGATAATGATGATAATAATGATGGAGATTATAAGAAAAATGATGATTATGATGATGATGATGAAAATAACGTAATTCAATAACAATAATAATAGTAGTAGCAGTAATATGATAACGGTTGTAATAACAATCTTATCAACATGAATAACAATAACATAATAAAAACAACAAAAATACTCCTCCTGCCACCACTGTTGCTAGCAATGTTACACGACGGCAACTAAAAAAAGTCTAATAGTATGAAATAAATGCTTATGATCATCATTTATGCCATACTTGCATGTGCAATAATCGTATATTGGCTTTTTTTCTCTCTTTATTTATTTATTCAATTTTCTCCGAAAATATCTCTTTACTGTCTCGATTTCAAAATCCCTGTAAATGTGACCACTTCGGCGACAATAATATTACAAAATAACTACGGAATGTTGTGATTCGAGGCACTTATTCATCTATTCTTTATTTCAAATATAAACATTCCTTTTCGTTCAGTGACGATAAATCTCATATGTCGTTTATTTTATTTTTTCTTCTAAAATCGAACAAAATGCCAACGTCAAAATGGCGGCGTTTATCGTTACTCCCCCTGTCGATTTCGCTTCCGTGAAATAGCGCCTCGTTTACCACCGACCGAGGCAAGGAAAGAGACATCACAACCTTTGGAAAAATAACTACCAAAAAAAGGTAACAAAAGACAACAGATAACACGATTTCACGCCCTAACTATTTTCACTGCGGGCGTAACCACGAGACGTCATTACAGCCCCGGGCGCCATGACATTCACAAAGCGTTCGTTATTGACTTTTAAATTACTCTTCCTTTCTTTCTTAATTCCCTCCGCCTCTCCCCCTTCCTCCCTCTTCCCCCCCTTCCCTTTTCTTCCTTTTCTTTCTAATTTATCTTATTCTTGGCTTACCTTGTCTTTGGTTCTAGAATCTTCTATTTGTTGTTTGGACGTTCGAGGCGAGCGGAAGGGGAGGGGGGAGGGTGTAGGTCGCGGGGGGAGGGGGGGGGTGATCTTTATCATCTACCAATTTCCGGTCTTTTGGGAAGTCGATTTAGCTGACAAGGTGTAAGAAGCGAAAAGGTAGAAGAAAAATATAAGAAGGAGTAAGGGCAGTATTACACAGTATTATGTACATATATATATATATATATATATATATATATATATATATATATATATATATATATGTATGCATGTATATATATATTATATATATATATATATATATATATATATATATATATATATATATATATATATATATATATATATATATATATATGTATATACATCATATATATGTATAGATAGATAGATAAATCAATATGTATATATATATATATATATATATATATATATATATATATATATATAGATAGATAGATAGATAGATAGATAGATAGATAGATAGATACTTATATAATCTCATCTTGCAAGAGAATGAGCTTGATCCACATAACAGCGCTTCTCGCCCCGCCCCTCCTCTCTTCACATCCCCTGCCCTATACACTTCCTCCTCTATGCCCTCCACACCTTCCGCTCACCCCTCCATCTCCTTCCACTTCCCTCCTTCCCTTTCTCACTCCTTCTTCCCCTCCCTCCTCCTCTCTCCTTGCCCTTTCTTCCTCTCGCCCCTCCCCACCTCCGCACCCATCCCCTTCCTATCTCCCCCCTCTCTCCCCCTACCTTCCCCCTCCCTTCCCCGCGCTCGCCCGGCCATATAGATTTAGCCCAGTAGATCACACAGTGTCACTTCTCCTCATTCACATAAATAGCTATCTGTACCGTCGTCCGTGGCGCGTAATAACCGACCTTCCGGCGGGATCGAATAGCGCTCATATTCCCGTTCACGGCCAGACCCCGCCGTGACGCGAG
>BOPN01001776.1:207500-215000 GCA_017312705.2 Penaeus japonicus | reverse complement strand
TCACCAGTACCTTCCTTCCCTCATGTGCCATCCCTTTCAGTCTTACCCCTCGCTCCCCCTCCTCCTCCCCCTCCTCCCCCTCCTCCTCCTCCCCCCCCCTCAAATCACCGTCATAAACCGTATAATAAAGACAATATTCCCACCCCATTCGCCCCGATATAACTCGTCTGTTTATTTTTCTGTATTGCTCCGAGGAATGCGCTAAGTAGGGGGTGCAAATGGAAGAGGTGGGGGAGAGGGGCGAAGGGGAGAGGAGAATAAAGAATAAAGAATATGGAAGAATAGAAAGAGGGAAGAGCAGGTGGGGAAGGGGGATGATATAAGTATGATATTAAAGGAGGAGGCAAGGGTAGATATTGGAGGTTATGCCTGGTGGGTAGAAGATGAAAGGGGAGAGGGGGGAGGTGGGGGAGGGGTGGTGTTGATAGCGTTGTCTATGCTATTTGTCCAAGGTGTGAGTGAGGGGAATTTTTGGAGATGATGTGGAAGAATGAGGGGAGAGGAGGAGGGGGGGGGGGGGGGGAGAGTGTATGATTAAAAATTGAAATTTGAAATGGAAGGGAATAAAACAATTGTAGATATTCTTTGATTAGCCTTTTCAGGGCACTGTTTTCTCGATAGGTTTTTATAATATAAGGTAACATAATTCATTAACATTGTATATTATACATTATGCAATTCCTATAACAGGAAGGTAATGCGCATGCACACAGACACACACACACACACACAAACACACACACACACACATACTCACACTTGATCATAATCATAATAATACTGATAAGATAATGATAATAATGATAATAATGATAATAACAGTAACAACAACATAATAATAATAGTAATAATGATAATAGTAATGATGATAATAATGACGAAAACGATGATAATGATAGTAACAATTATATCAACAATGATAATGATGATAACAATACTAACAATGATAATAATGATGATAATAACATTGATAATGATATAAAAAAAAACGACGACAGTGGTAATAAGAGTGATAATAATAATTATCAAAATAATGATGATAAATAACGATAATGATAATGATAATATCAATGATAAGAACAACAACAATGATAATAATGATAATAGGAAACAAAAAGAAAAGGAATAAGCATATTGACAATATTGATAACAATGATAAGAATGATGATAATGATAACAATAATGATGATCAAAATGATTATAACAAACATTATAAGTAAAATAATGATAATGGTACTTGTGATGATAATTACAATGATAAAGATGGTAATACTGGTAACGGTGATTGCAATGATAATTCCAATAAGAGTTTTAGTAATAGTAATAATAATGATAATGATGATAGTATGAATAATTCTAATGATAAAAATAATGAAACTAATAATGATAAAGATAATGATAATACTAGTAGTGATAAAAATGATAATATCAATGTTAATGATAATAGTACCAGCAATGATAATGATAATGATAATTATTATGATAATGGTAGCAATGATGATGATAATGATATTGATAGTGATGTTGATAAAGATTATGATCATGATAATAGTTGTGATGATTTTAGTAAAAATGATGATGGTGATAAAATTGATAATGTTAAAAAATAAATGATATGCCAATGATAATGATAATAATAATAATAATAATAATGACATTAATAATGATGATAACAATACTATATTAATGGTAATAATACTGATAATGATAGGACCAATGACCGTAAAAATAATGATAATGAATACTGTTCCTACTACAAATAATAATGATAAGGATAATGCTGATTTTACTATTGATGATAGTAATAACAGCAATAATGATGATAATGGTGATGATAATACTAATACGAATATTGATACGAACGCTAATAATGATAATGATAATAACAATAATGAATTAATGATAATTACAATGATAATGGTAATAAGAGTATAATGATAATAACAATAATCGTAATGATGATGGTGATGATAGTATTGATAATAATTATAATAATGATGATATCAGGAATGTCAAAAGAAAATTAGCTAGTACTGGTTATAATGATAGCAATAGTATTTATATATAAATAATGAAAATTATGATGACAGTAATGATAATGGTAATAACAATGATAAAGATAATGACGATGTTGATAATGGTAACAACAACAAAACTGATGGTAATAATGATGATGATAATGATAATGGTAGAATATAAATGATCATGGGGAGGAGATAAGTAATGATAATAATAACGTTGATGAATATCATAATAACAAGGACAGAAATAATGATGATAATGATATTGATAATAATCATGAGAATGATAACAATGATGGTAATGATGACGAGGATGATAATAATGGTGATGATAAGTATGATGATAATAATAATGATAATATCAATCACGATAATAACGATGAAAATGGCGATAATAAATGTAATAAGAATGGTAACTATAATGATTTGATAGTTATGATAAAAATAATGATAATAATGACAACGATAATAATAATTAGGCTGATAATAATATTCATTATTATGTTAACAATGGTAATTATAGTTATGATGAAAAGAATGGATAGAATGATAACGATGATGATGATGATTATAATGATGATAAGTAAAATGATAAAGGTAATGATGATAATGATGATAAGCAAAATGATGAAGGTAATGATGATAATGATAATAGGAATAACAAAAACGATAAAAAATAATTATATATATTATCATTACAATTATCATCATCCTTATCATTGTTATCATAGTCATCACTATCCTTATTATCGTCATTTTTATTACGATCATCATTAGAATTGTTATTATCATCACCATCATCATTATCATCATTATTATAATGAAACTAATAATGATGCTACTAATATTACTACTGAAAACCATAATACTACAAATATTTCTCGTTCTATTAATAGAATACTACTTTTGACAGAATTAAAATAATATCCACTGATACTGTTATTAAAAGGAATAAGAGTAAAGAGGGAAGATGATATTGTGAATGATGATGTTGATAATAATGATAATGATTCTGATGATAATAAGGATAATGGTTATAATAATCACAGTAATGATGTTGATGATAATAATGATGTGAATAATTATAAGATGGTAAAAATTGATAAGATAAGAAAATTAAAATACTGATAACAATGATAATAACTATAATATTGATAATAATAATGATAATGATGATGATGATAATGATAATAGTGAAAATAACAATAATATTGATTGTAACAACAATGATAATAATGATGATATTGATCATGATGATAATACTGATAATTATGATAATTATAATAACAATGACAATAACAGTAATGATGCTGATGATAAGAATGATAATGATGATAAAAAAACTATTATGAAAATTATCATAAGAGTTATAATAACGATAATAATAATAATAATAAAAAAACAGCAATTATAAGAACGATCATGGTAACGATAATAACGACAATGATAATATAGCATGAGTAATGATTATATTAACAAGCATGATAATGATAAAAGTGATATTAATAACAACAAAGATAACATTTCTGTTATGATAACAGTAAAACTATTTTGGGTCTCTCTAATAATAACATAAACTGCAGAGTGATATGGATATGATATAATATGAATTAACTCATAGCGACAAAAATATTCAATTTGTCAAAAAAAGTATATATATATATATATATATATATATATATATGTATATATATATATATTTATTTATTTATTTATATATTTATTTATTTGTGTGTGTCTGTTTGTGTATCTGTGTGTGTGTATGCACACACACACACACACACACACATACGGTTGTCTCTCTTTCTTTCTAAACCTTTATCTACTTCTTTCTCCTTTTACCTGTCTTCTTCATATTCATTAATTCATCCTTTTCCCTATCTGTTTATTATGCCTATCTACTTTAGGTCACCTATCAATCAGGTTAATTATGTATATCGATTTAATTACACACCTGTCTGTTTACATGTCTCTCTACCATATATCTATCGATCATCTATATGCATTCATATATTACGCATACACTCAACAACTGCATATTCAGTAGATATCTATTTTTTATATCTTTTCCACGTGCGCATATACTTTTTATCCACTGCATCGTTACATATTCATACACAAATATGACCATCTATGTATGCGCCTAGTTTTAAAAATTCCTCATATTTTTAGAGTACAATGGACATTCATGTCATAGTGAAGTATGGATATCCGTCCCGCAGAGTTTATCAATGTACAGTTATTGAACGTGCCATCAGTTGCGTTTCATGTTCTTTCCGTTATCTTGTTATGCAGCACGAAGGAGGTAGACTTAGGGAGGCAAAGAATTTTACATGGTTATCCCTTTGTATCTCTTTTTATCAAGTTCAATGTCTAATCAGTCTTTGTGTTTGTGTTCTTAATTCTATCTTGCTAATACATTGCTCTTGTTATGCAGCACGTGGACTTAGCTTGGCAAAGAATTTTCCTAGTTATTCTTATGCATCTCGTTTTATTCAAAGCAATATCTAATGATTGTATGTTCGTGTGTACTGTATATTTATGCTTTTAATTTTATTTTTTAACAGTGATCTTCTCACGCAGGAGTAGACTTAGTGGAGTAGAGAAATGTTTTCTGTTTTTTCCTATAGAGAGCTTTTTTCTTCTATGCTTAATCACTGTTGCATGTTCGTGAATGTTTTTTTTTCCCAATATTCTTACCGATCCATCTTGAATACATGCATGTGGATAGAGTGTGGAAGAAAAAGAAAAACAAGGCGTCTCAATAAATAATGAAATCTAAAGCAGAAAAAAAAAGAATAAAGAATATGAACAAGGAGAAGAAGGCAATGCCGATGAAGACGAAGAAAGCGGGCAATCAAAACACCGGGTCTTATTTAGGCCTCTCGTACCATAAGTCTCTCATTAATTTCATCATCTGGCCATCACACATCACGTGCTTTACCCTCTTCCTGCATGCCCTCTCTCTCCCTCCACCCTTCATTCCGCCCCCACGCCCCTGATTCCACTCTTCCCCATCTTAACCTGTTCTCTCATTCTCACCCCTTCCCCCATCATTCCTACACTTCCCTGATACCCAATCCCTCATTCCTACCCCTCCCTCGTTCTTATCCTCATCACTTCAGTACCTTCCTTCCCCCATGTGCCATCCCTTTCAGTCTTACTCCTCGCTCCCCTCCTCCCCCTCCCCCTCCTCCCCCTCCTCCTCCTCCCCCCCCCCCCCCCCTCAAATCACCGTTAAACCCATAATAAAGACACATTCCCACCCCATTCGCCCCGATATAACTCGTCTGCTTCATTTTTCGCTTGCTCCGAGGAATGCGCTAAGTAGGGGGTAAATGGGAAGAGGTGGGGGACAGGGGCGAAGGGGAGAGGAGAATAAAGAATAAAGAATATGGAAGAATAGAAAGAGGGAAGAGCAGGTGGGGAAGGGGGATGATATAAGTATGATATTAAAGGAGGAGGCAAGGGTAGAGATATTGAGGTTATGCCTGGTGGGTAGAAGATGAAAGGGGAGAGGGGGGAGGTGGGGAGGGGGGGAAAAGTGATAGCGTTGTCTATGCTATTTGTCCAAGGAGGAGGGGGAATTTTTGGAGATGATGTGGAAGAATGAGGGGAGAGGAGGAGGGGGGGGGGGTGGAGGGAAGAGAGATATGATTTAAAATTGAAATTTGAAATGCAAAGGAATAAAACAATTGTAGATATTCTTTGATTAGCCTTCTAGCACCGTTTTCTTGATAGGTTTTTATAATATAAGGTACTTTATAATTCATTAACATTGCATATTATACATTATAATTCCTATAACAGGGGAAGGCAATGCGCATGCACACAGACACACACACACACACACACACACACATGTACACACATACTCACACTTGATCATAATCATAATAATACTGATAAGATAATGATAATAATGATAATAATGATAATAATAACAACAATAATAATAATAATAGTAATAATGATAATAGTAATGATGATAATAATGACGAAAACGATGATAATGATAGTAACAATTATATCAACAATGATAATGTATTAGATAACAATACTAACAATGATAATAATGATGATAATAACATTGATAATGATATAAAAAACGACGACAATGGTAATAACAGTGATAATAATAATTATCATAATAATGATGATAAATAACGATAATGATAATGATGATAATATCAATGATAAGAACAACAACAATGATAGTAATGATAATAGGAAACAAAAAGAAAAGGAATAAGCATAATGATAATATTGATAACAATGATAAGAATGATGATAATGATAACGATAATGATGATCAAAATGATTATAACAAACAGTATAAGTAAAATAATGATAATGGTACTGGTGATGATAATAACAATGATAAAGATGGTAATATTGTTAACGGTGATTGCAATGATAATTTCAATAAAAGTTGTTGTAATAGTAAATTAATGATAATGATGATAGTATGAATAATTCTAATGATAAAAATAATGAAACTAATAATGTCAATGATACTTGTCGAAACAACTGTAATAATATTGATAAAGATAATGATAATGATAGTAGTGATAAAGATGATAATATCAATGTTGATGATAATAGTACCAGCAATGATAATGATAATGATAATTATTATGATAATGGTAGTAATGATGATGATAATGATATTGATAGTGATGTTGATAAAGATTATGATCATGATAATAGTTGTGATGATTTTAGTAAAAATGATGATGGTGATAAAATTGATAATGTTAAAAAATAAATGATATGCCAATGATAATGATAATAATAATAATAATAATAATGACATTAATAATGATGATAACAATACTATATTAATGGTAATAATACTGATAATGATAGGACCAATGACCGTAAAAATAATGATAATGAATACTGTTCCTACTACAAATAATAATGATATGATAATGCTGATTTTACTATTGATGCATAGTAATAACAGCACAATGATGATATGGTGATGATAATACTAATACGAATATTGATAATGAACGCTAATAATGATAATGATAATAACAATAATGAATTAATGATAATTACAATGATAATGGTAATAAGAGTATAGTCAGATAATAAACAATAATCGTAATGATGATGGTGATGATAGTATTGATAATAATTATAATAATGATGATATCAGGAATGTCAAAAGAAAATTAGCTAGTACTGGTTATAATGATAGCAATAGTATTTATATATAAATAATGAAAATTATGATGACAGTAATGATAATGGTAATAACAATTATTAAAGATACGACGATGTTGATAATGGTAACAACAACAAAACTGATGGTAATAATGATGATGATAATGATAATGGTAGAATATAAATGATCATGGGGAGGAGATAAGTAATGATAATAATAACGTTGATGAATATCATAATAACAAGGACAGAAATAATGATGATAATGATATTGATAATAATCATGAGAATGATAACAATGATG
>BOPN01001776.1:197500-202500 GCA_017312705.2 Penaeus japonicus | reverse complement strand
CACAACAGTTCGTAAAAAAGAATTGAACTGTGCATACAAAACATAGTATTATTTAATGACAAGAGAATGAAAAGAACAGCGCGGGTGGATCCAAAACAAACAAATACAAACACCATAAATTTATCGCGATTAATGTATCGGATGTATCCTTACTAATCAAATATTATTTATTGACCCGGTAAGTTTAGAAGAAACACACGAGGTGGACAAGGCTGCGCTTTACCATTGTTTTTTGTTTAAATTTGATAACAGACATGGAAGCTTCTTGAAGGAACAGGGTAGAGAATTCCACTTTTCAATCATTATTATACTTTTCGTGCATTTATCTTCATTGTAGTGCCGTCTCATTGGCTGTAGTGTGTGGTTGTGTGTACGTAAGTGTGCGTGAGTGTGCGTATGCGAGTGAGCGAAGGCCGCCGGTAGTAGCGGACGATCACCTCGACAATATTGCAATGTGGTAACCTCGCCGTCTTTGCTCGGCTGACTCCGACCAGGTTAGGGAGAAAATCAGATTTCTTGATAAACCAATCAGGGGAGTGTCCCAAGGGAGCTGACCAATGGGACGCAGTGAGGCCCGGTCGCGTGCCGTGATTGGCTAGCTCCACATCTTGTTTATACGCGCGACCGCGAATAGTGTGCTCCCCTCCCCTCGAGTTGCTAGATATGATCATATTAATTGCCATGTTATCAGACTTATAGTTGATTTTATTTATCAAATGCATTAAATACTACACTTCAACTATATATGGGAGTTTACAAGTCAAGAAAATAGAATACAACGGGTTACAATCAGTAGAACGGAAAATGCGAACATGGCACCTCGAGCTGGCTGTGCGCGGCATTATCCTAGAGGACGACACCGTTTCAATCATAGTTATAGCCACAAATATGAAGTGGACGGGATAATATATCATTGCTTCTACTTGGGATTTTTTCCCAATATTAGTGCGGGACTCATACTTTTCAAATTAATATCACTCTCATGTCATTCTTACACTCTGCAGGAAAATGGTGGCGCAGTGTGCAGTTGAGACCATCATATTGATGACTTCTTCAGCAAGAGACAATTTTACTTGCCCGAGTAAAAATCTCACATATTGATTTCGTTTTCTGGGGATACGCTCTCTTATATTATCAATAGAGCATTAATATTTTCGCGTGGTAGAAGTAGGACATCCATTTTCTAAAGCCCGGCCACAAACGCCACAGATGTCTCACTTGAATACGGCAAATTGTAAACTTGCCCAAAATTCACCATTAATAGTTAGGTATAAAGCCATTGCATATTCACACCGATCCTTTGCATAAATAACGATTCCAATCACCGACCATAATTCACAGCCGAATCAAATGCTTCTGTAGGATGGGCTCGGAACAGAATAAGAATCTGAATTATGTTCCGCAGTCGATCCAAAAATCGCTTTTAGAGTTCAAAATTGAATGTTACATATCCTCCTCTCGTCACCTTTTCAACTCCTGAATAACGGTAAAGGCAAAGGCAAAATAAAGGAGAGAAAATGGTTACTTAAGTATCTCGGTATGAGCGTACATGAGATGAGCAAATTCAAAGCGGGAAATGAAATATTGTTAAAACTGCAGAAAATAAAGAAAGAAAATTATTGGTGACTTAAGACTTAAGTTTGAGAGAGAGAAGAAAGAAATTTACATGGAATCTGCAGAATATTGAAGATTTTTTCATCCTTGGCTGCTCCTCTCTTTCTTTCTCTCTCTCTCTCTCTCACGCACATTCTGTTTCTTTATATTGTGTATATATCTATAGTTAAAAAAAAGAAAATTATGAAAAAAACAGCAAAACAGCGGCAATGTCTTACTGTGATTCAAGAAACAGCATCATGCACTACATACACACTCGCGGACACACACGCACACACATAAAAAGCACCATTCATTTTTTTTGTAATGATTAATTCTCTCGCTAAGGTACGTGGAGAGTATTAAGTTAAAGCGATGCCTTTTATGTGTGTGGTGCAGTCATTATTAGTAAATTACATAATTTATGTAAAAAAAAAGCTAAGGAAAAAAAGTAGCTTTTTTTCTTGGAATAGTTGAGATTTGTAAGGAATAAAATACGACAGTTGAAAAAAAAGACACAAGAGTAAATCAGGAAGAACCACTTTGGTTAATGGCACTGCAAACCTTAATGGCTTATGACAATCATATCTATTGACAGCTGACGCACTCTCAGACACTTATCATTTATCTACGCACACAGATATACACACGTTTACTAATCTGGAATCGTAACTACTCTCACACCCTCCATGTCTGTCTGTACTCATCTATCGATCTATCTATTTTCTGATAATTTGTCTGACTATCTGTTTATTAGCTACAACACACACACACATGCACACACACACAACACACAGACACACACACACACACACAACACACAGACACACATACACACACACACACACACACACAAACAAACAAACAAAACACACACACACAAACAAACAAACAAACACACACACACACGCAAACAAACACACACATACAAACACACATTTCTAAAAGAAAGGAAAAAAAACAAAAAAACAAGTAGAAGTATTTGGATAATACATCCAGATATTATGAATAGATAATGCCATTTGTCGGCGTCGAATTATTACATATTTATGAAAGAAGAAAATGTCATTCCATCCCAAGAGGTCCAGAGGGGAGGTGAGGGGAAAAGGGACAGGATTAGGGGCAGATTCAGGGGCTTGAGGATGGGCGGGGGCGAGGTGGGGGGGGGTGAGTGGGGGGGGGGGGGGTTAGTGAGTTAGGGTGGGCGGGAGAGATGGCATTTGGGGTCCGATGCGTGTTTCCTTAACATATTTCTTAAGCATTTCGTAGAAGGAAATGAATTTGTTTGTAAAAAAAAGATAATGACAACAACAATCATCGTATTAATAGTAACAGTGATAGTTATGATGTAATCGAATAATGATAATGTAAATGTCACTATAATGATGACGATCATTAGTGGCTATGGTATTCATGTAATTGATGGTAAAATTATGATTTTTATAAAAGCAATAATTATAATAATGATACTAATGGTGATGATCATAATTATGACGATGATGGTAAAAATTATAATGATAGTTATAATGATAATAATAAAGATGATAATAAAATTGGTAATATCAATAGGAATAATGATAGTGGTGATAATAAGAATGATGATAGGAATGATGATACTAATCATGATAACAATTATGATGATAATGATAATAATGATAATAATGAAAACAGTGATGATGGTAAGGATAATAATAATGATAATGATAATAGTAATGGTAAAAAGAAAATAATAATAATGAAAAGGCTGAAGCAATAACACCACCACCAACAATAATGATAATGAATATGATAATAATGATAATGATACCACTACTTCTGGCATTGGTTTGGAGGTCCTTCTAGTCACAACCTGGAACCTTACTCACCACCTCGCTATGACCTCCCTGGTACACTACATTTACTAATGATAATGATAATGGTAATGGATAATGCTGACAATGATAATAATGATGGTAAATGCTAATTACAACGCCAGCAGTAATAATAATAATGGTAATGACAATGACGACGATGAAATGATATTGATAACAATAATGATAATGACGATGATGAAATGATATTGATAACAATAATGATAATGGCGATGATGAAATAATATTGATAACAATAATGATAATGACGATGATGAAATAACAATTATAACAATAATGATAAAAATGATAGTAATGATGATATCAATACTACTGCAACTACTACTGATAATAATCATGATAATGTTAATAATAATGATAATGGTGATAATGATACTAATACTAATGCTATTACTAATTACAACGATAATGATAATACTATTAATGGTAATAATAATAATAAACAAAATGATAACAACAATGACAAAATTACGCTAAAATTGTTAAAAAAAAAGAAAAAAAGTTACCAACTAAGAGGACCAGCAACAATATAAACAAATCAAACAATCAGCTAGAAAAAGCAAGTTCTTGAGAAGATGACTATATAACCATACATATCAAAAGTCTTGTGCATTGGTCAGAGGTAGAATAATAATAAGAGAGAGAGAGAGAGAGAGAGCGAGCGAGAGAGAGAGAGAGAGAGAGAGAGAGAGAGAGAGAGAGAGAGAGAGAGAGAGAGAGAGAGAGAGAGAGAGAGAGAGAGAGAGAGAGAGAGAGAGAGAGAGAGAGAGAGAGATAGAGATAGAGATAGAGATAGAGATAGAGATAGAGAGAGAGAGAGAGAGAGAGAGAGAGAGAGAGAGAGAGAGAGAGAGAGAGAGAGAGAGAGAGAGAGAGAGAGAGAGAGAGAGAGAGAGAGAGAGAGAGAGAGAGAGAGAGACAGACACACACACACACACACACACACACACACACACACACACACACACACACACACACACACACACACACACACACACACACAGCAAGAGAGAGAGAGAGAGAGAGAGAGAGAGAGAGAGAGAGAGAGAGAGAGAGAGAGAGAGAGAGAGAGAGAGAGAGAGAGAGAGAGAGAGAGAGAGAGACAGACACACACACACACACACACACACACACACACACACACACACACACACACACACACACACACACACACACACACACACAGAGAGAGAGAGAGAGAGAGAGAGAGAGAGAGAGAGAGAGAGAGAGAGAGAGAGAGAGAGAGAGAGAGAGAGAGAAAGAAAGAGAGAGAGAGATCAAGGAGAATAATTTAGAGAACAAGGAGAAAGAATACGTGTGTGTGTGTGTGTGTGTGTGTGTGTGAGAGAGAGGGGGGGGGGGGGTAAATTAATAGATATATAGAGAGATAGATACATGGATAGATAGATAGATAGAGATAGAGATAAATAGACAGAGATAGATAGATAGATAGACAGAGATCAAGAAGAATAATTGAGGGAACAAGGAGAAAAAAAAATTATGTGTGTGTATGTGACAGAGAGAGAGAGATAGAAA
>BOPN01001776.1:180000-182500 GCA_017312705.2 Penaeus japonicus | reverse complement strand
GGAGGGGATGAGGGTAGCGTGAGGGGAAGGGAGGTGAGGGTAAGAACTGGAGGAGGGGGATGGTGAGGGGGAAGGGAGGTTGGAGGGGTAAGAGCTGGAGGGGGGAGGGGATGGGAGGGTGAAGAGGTGGAGGGGGAAGGAAGGTTGGAGGGTGAACTGGAGAGGGGGAGGGGATAGGGGATGAAGGGTGAGGGGGAGGGAGGTGGAGGGGTAATAACTAGAGGGGGGAGGGAATGGGGGTGGAGGGTGAGGGGTGAGGGGGGGGAAGGAAGGTTGGAGGGGGGTAAGAACTGGAGGGGGGAGGGGATGGGGGGGAGGGTGAGGGGTATGGGGAAAGGGAGGTTGGAGGGGAAAGAACTGGAGGGAGGAGGGGGTTGGGGGTGAGGGGTGGTGGTCGGATAGAGGATGGGGTTTCCGGTGTAGGGGATGTTGGGATTAAAGAGGTTAGGGGTTATGAGGGAAGAAGAGTGGGGTTATGGGGGTGAGGGGATGTCGGGGATGGAATGGGAGGGGGGGAAGGGGGTTGTGAGGTTGAGGGGTGGTATGAGAGGGGTGATGGGGGTGAGGGGAAGTAAAGGGGGAGGCGAGGGGGTAGGGGATGAGATGGTAGAGAAAAATGAAATATGAGGCAGAGGGGATAAGGATGAGGTTCTGGGGATGGAGTAAGATGGGAAGAGGGGCTAGAGGGGGGAGGGGGTAGGAGGTGCAAGGGGAGAGGGAGGGGTAAAGGAAGAAGGTTGTGGGGGGTAGGGAATGAAGACAGAAAAGAGAAGAGAGAAAAAGGAGTGGACAGAGAACGCATATATACATGAATAAACATAAACATATGTATATACATACATATATACATTTATGAGTGTATATATATATATATATATATATATATATATATATATATATATATATATATATATATATATATATATATATATATATATATATATATATATATATATATATATATATATACATATATATATTGTATATGATAAATGCATATAGATATGTGTGTACACCCCACCCCCGAAGCCCACCCAAAGTATAGCTATTCAAATTTGTCTTAAGATTTGTCCTGAAGACAGGAGCTCATGTGCTATTTAGGTTCTTCGATCTATTTTTTTCATTGCTAGTGCTTATCCTTAATCATTGGTGTGTTGAAAGCCAAATGTGAAGGACAGTCCTCTTCTTGTGTTAATTTATTTACTGGTTGAAGTCTAAATATATCTTTTTACCCATTTATCTGTCCGATGCTGTGTCGGCGCGTAATATGTGATGTAAACACACACACACACACACACACACACACACACACACACATATATATATATATATATATATATATATATATATATATATACATATATATATATATATATATATATATATATATATATATATATATATATATATATATATATATATATATATATATATATATATATATATATATATATATATATATATACACACACACACACACACACACACACACACACACACACACACATATATATATATATATATATATATATATATATATATATATATATATATATATATATATATATATATATATATATATATATATAAATATATACACATATATATACATATACATACTCATATGTGTGAGTGTGTGTATGTGTGTTTACATCACATATTGAGAGCACATTTGAAAGCTAAATATGCAGTACTGTGAGCGCCCTGACAAGAGCATCAACGGCCGAAAGGAACAACAATTCCAGAAATACATGACGCGCGCCGCTGTTGTGCCGTTTTTGTACACGTTTGGCGTTACCGTTTCCTTTATAATTTCCACTAAAACACGACACGCAGATATTGGTTCTATGTTTCATTACGCGGCATTTGTAAAGGGTTTTCATAATAGGCAGAGCATCGCAAAAGCAAATTTATCTACTAATTTCTCTTTCTTTTTAAATGATTTGCGTTTCTTTCAGGAATAGAACCTCTTTAGGTATGCATGTGTTATTTCTCGTAATTAAACGATTGTTGTTGTTCTAATCTTGTGTCCTGTCATACTACTTCAGGATGAAATAGTTATCAGCATCAATGGTGATAATGATAGTGGTGTTACTGGTATTATCAACTCAACATTGGCATTGTTTTCATCATTATCATTATCATTGATATTGTTATGACTATTTATCATTATCATCATTATAGCTTTTGTTATTATCATTACTATCATTATCATTGTTATCCTTATTATCATTACCATCATTACTGTTATCATCATTGCTACTATAATCATTGTTGGTGTTACTATTATTATCATCATTATCATTACCTTTAAAATGATGAAATAATAGTAATGATAATTATGATAGTAATAGTAATAATAACGATAATAATGACAGTGAAAATGATGTTGATGAAGACAATGATGATATTAATGAAGATGATAAGATCAATGATAATGACGATAATAATGATAATAGTGATAACAATTAAGATAATCAAAATAATTATCATCCTTATT
>BOPN01001776.1:160000-165000 GCA_017312705.2 Penaeus japonicus | reverse complement strand
AACAGTAAAAGTAATATCAATAATGATTATAATAACGAAAATAAGAAACATAATGAGGACGACAATGATAATAGTGATAATGAAAATAGTGATAATCATAAAAATAACAACGACAATAATGATAAAATGATAATGATTACAATGATAACAAAAAATGATAATCGTAGAGTAATGATGATAATTATGATAATAATAATAATGATAATAGTATGATAATGATAATAATGATAACAATAATAATGATGACAATGATAGCAATAATAATGATAATACTGTTAATGATAATGATAAGGATAACGAAAATAATGGTGAAATGATAATTACGATAATAGCAATAATGACAATGTTGATAATGGTAGCAAAAAAAAAAAAAAAAAAAAAAAAAAAAAAAAAAAAAAAAAAAAAAAAAAGAAAATATGATAAAAGTAATAATAAAGATGATAATAATATTCATGATAATAACAATACTTACGATGATAATAATGATAACAATAACAACGGTGAGGATGATAATGATTTAATGATGATGAGAAAATCGATGATGATAATGATGAAAAAATAATGATAATCAAACAAAATCAAGATGATGATAATGACTATAACAATAACACGATTCATGATACTGATGACAGTGATAGAAATAATGGTAATGATAGAATAAAAATGATTAGTAATAATTATATTGATGATTGTGAATATGATGATAATCTTTATAATGAAAATAAAAATGATAATAATGATGATGATAATGGTAGTAATAATAATGTAGTAATAGTAGTAATAATGATAATGATAATAAAACTGATCATGATACTACTGCTGATGATAATCATACTAAAGCTGATAGCAAAGATGATGATAATAATAATAATAGTAGATTATAAGAATTGTAATTCGTAATTATAAATACATCTTAAGATACACCTCAGCTAACCTCTTTAAAAAAATACCAAACAAGAAAAACAAAAACAGCAACAAAAAAGACAAAGACAGCAATAGAGAACATAAAATCAAACCACTGTCCATCCCCTTCCCCCTCCCCCCACCCCTTCCCCCACCCCCATTCCCCCTTCCCCACCCGCCCAATTATAGACATGAAGTTATTAAGGCGTTGATATATCATCAAACTTGCCCTCAAGACTATGTGCTTTGACACGTTGGGGGTAATTATGACCTTTTCCCTTGTCCAATTATCTTATGTTTCTCATTTCTTGTTCTGATTCATTGTTCTGGTACTAGAAGGATGGTGATCACTATAATGGTATCGATGGTATTGGTATTGAGGTTAATTATAATAATGGTCATGCAAAAAATGATGGTAATGATAACAACAATTATATCAATAATGATAATAGCAATAATCGTAACAATAGTAATAATGTTAGTAATGATAATGATGATGATGATTATAATTCTAGTTGTTATCATGACAAGATAAAAATAATTGCTAATAACATTGATAATAACATTGATATTAATGATCGACATCTGTAATAGTGATAATTGTTGGGATAATGATAATGATGCTAATATTGATAGAAATGATTATTTGATAAGAAAAGTTAACGTGATATTGATGATATTCTTATTGATAATGATAATAACGTTAGTTGCAAGGACAATGATAATAATAGTGATAATAAAGATGATAGTAATAATAATAATCATATCAATTGCAATGACAATGATGGTAACAACAACAATGATACTGACATTGATAAAGAATAAGGATAATAATGATGATGGTAATGATAGAAATGTATGATAGTGATGATAATGATATGATAATGATAAATTTATTGAAAATAATGATGACAGTGATAATGATGCTGATAAAGTGATAATGATAGTATTTATGATAGTAATACTCATGCTAATAATAATGAAAATGGTAATGATAATAATAAAGATAATGATGATAATAGCGATGGCAATGATAATGATAAGAACAGTGATAACGTTAATGATAACAATAATGACGATAATCATAACAGTGATTATAAAGATAATGATGACGATAAGGAGAATCATTACGATAATGATAAGGATAAGGAAAAGGAAATACTAATGATGATAATAACAATGAAGAAAAGGATAATGATATTACTACTACTATTACTACTTATGGTAATGCTGATGATAATAATGAAAAATAATCATGGTAATGATAACCATGCTGCTCCTGATGATGATGATAATAATAATGATATTAGTAATAGTATTAATGATAATGACATGTATGATGATGATTATAATGATAAGTTAGATAATAATAATAAGTATAAAAATAGTAATAAAAGATATGGTAAAAATGATGACATTAGTAAAGATAATGTTAATAGTAATGAAAATAGAAATGATAATGATAATAACAACAGTAATAGTGATAACAAAAATGATTGTAATGATATCAGTGATGATAATAATGATAAAAATTATGATAAGGATAATGATGATGAAACTAATGATACTAATGATGGTGATAATGATCAGGATGATAATGATAATAATGATAATGATAACAAGTTTAGTGACAACAACAACAATAATAATAGTAATGATAATGATGATAATAATAATGATTGTGATAATGATAATGACGGTGATAATGATAATAATGATAACAATAACAATGTTAATAATGGTAGTAATGATAATAATAACAAAGATGATGAATTAATTATACTAAAAATGATAATGATAACGTTAATGAAAATAATGATAATGATAATGGCAATAATGATAATCATACTGACAAGGAGAATAGTGATAATATTGAACAACGAGAGATAAGATAAAAAATGATGATAATGATAATGACAGTGAAAATAACAAACAACAACAACAATAAAAAGCAATGGTGATAATAATGACAATGATAACAAACACAACAACAATCATAATGATAGTGACGAGAATAGTGAACTGTTCAAAATCGCTAGTTATATCACCATAACTGCGTGCAATTATACCTCCCCCAACACACATACGAACTTGCCTTGTTCATAATGGTATATTTTAATTAACAGGAGCAAATTCTGTCTTGCAAATGTGTTGATAATGTTTCTGATGACTTTAATGAGATTTTGTATTGTAAATGACTGTTTAATTATTTTGCTTTTATGAAATACTCTTTTGATAAAGACGATTATGATGTAACGGAAGTTGGGAATTCATGTACTATAGTTTATATTGAATCTTGATATAGAGTGGGAAATGGTGTGTGTGTGTGGTGGGGGGGGGGTATCTTTATATGTTTTTTTGAATTATTCGAGAGTAAAGATCAATAGACTTTCTTCTGCCCTTCGTTATCACTCCTGATAACTACTACTACTAACTACTAACTACTACTACAACTACTATTAACTACAATAATAATGATAGTAACAATAATATTTATAGCACCAATGACAGCAATAACGATAACATCAATATCAATAATGATAAGAATAGTAATCATACTAATCAAAAGAAGCTAAACTAGCCCCTCCTCTCACCTCCCCCCCCCCCCCCCCCCCCCCCCGAATCAAAAGCCACAGATCTTCTCCCCTGACAGCGACGGACGAGACTTAAATAATGGAAGGCGATCCCAGCACGCCCTCACGACGCCCGTGATTTCTTATTTTTCTACCGTAGGCGTAGACTAATTCTTGCTCTTTGGCTAGGAGATAAATAACGCTCCTCCGATAAATCACATTTGCTAGGACGCGTTCTGTCTAGATTCGCTGTTGGGAATCTTGATGTATGGGGAACGGCTGACGGGTTGAGCGATTCTTGAGGATTTGGGGAAAAAAATATGGCATGTTGAAATCCCTACATTCACACACACACACACACACACACACACAAACACACACACACACACACACACACACACACACACATGCACACGCACATACACTCACACACACATACACACACACACACACACACACACACACACACACACACACACACACACACGCACACACAGATGCACTCACAGAAAATGAAGAGGAAAATAAATAAAAAAGAAAAAAGAATCCTTGAGAAGAAACGTAAGTATAAAGTGAAAAAGGGAGAAAAAATAGAAAGCAAAATAACATCAATATTTGCGAAAGAGAAAGAAAGAGATAAAGATAGATAGATAGATAGATAGAGAGAGAGAGAGAGAGAAAGAGAGAGAGAGAGAGAAAAGGAGCGAGTGTGAGTAAGAGAGATAGATAGAGAGATAGATAGATAGATAGATAGAGAGAGAGAGAGAGAGAGAGAGAGAGAGAGAGAGAGAGAGAGAGAGAGAGAGAGAGAGAGAGAGAGAGAGAGAGAGAGAGAGAGAGAGAGAGAGAAAGAAAGAGAGAGAGAGAGATAGTAAGAGAGAAGGAGAGAAAGATAGAGAGAGAGGTGGAGAGAGAAGGAGAAAGAGTGATCAAGAGAGGGAGAGAAATAAAAGAAAAATCCCTCGAACATTCCTACCCCCTTCTTCTCCTTATCCTCTCCCCACTCTCCCCTCTCTCCTTCCTCTCCCCACCCCCCACCCCTTCCCCTCTCCTACCTACCCCTCCCCCCCTCCCCCCATGTTTCATCGACTCGTGATCAGACTATTAATCCTGAGACAAACAAACCCACAGTGCGAGCTTGTGACTTTTCAAGCATCATGCATATTTAAATCTTAAGAACCGTTAGTCCAGATGGAATGTGCTTATGACCAAACATAACCCCCCCTCTCTCTTCTCTCCCCCCCCTCTCCTTTCTCTCCCCCTCTCCCCTCCCTTCCCCCCTCCCCCCTCCCTTTCCCCCTCTCCTCCTTTACCATCTCTCCCCACTTTCTCCCCCCCCCGCTCCCCTCCTCCCTCCCTCTCCCTTCCCTTCCCCTCTCTCCCTCTCCCTTCTCCCTTCACTCTCTCTCCTCCTCCCCTTTAACCTCCCTATTCTCCCCCTACCCTCCCCCCTCTCACTCATAGTGCGTGTAGAAACATTGTTTACATAATTAATTTTAACATAATCGTGTTGACTTGCTCGCG
>BOPN01001776.1:150000-152500 GCA_017312705.2 Penaeus japonicus | reverse complement strand
TGATGAGAATGATGTTGAGGGTGATGAAGAGGATCATTATTTTTATCCTCCTCATCATGAAGATATTATAAAGATATTAATTAATAATGATAATAATATCATAAGGATTATATGATAGCAAGAAAACAACGATATAAAAAAGCTAGAAATAATGGTGATAACAATATTGATTATGAAAATAACAATAAGGATGATAACATTAATGATAATAATAATACCAATAATGATGATATCAAAGTAGTAAAGATAATGATAAAGGTAACAATAATAGTAATGGCAATAGTAAAAATGATAATAATGTTAATAATAATCATTATCATTAGCATCCTTATGATGATGAGGATACTGATATCAACAAGACTATTGATAACAACAATGGTGATAACAACAACAACAACAACAAATATAATAATAATGATGATATTGATGATATTGATAAAACAATAATAATCACAGCAGCAGCAATATTAATGATAATGATAATAGTAATGATAAAAGTAATAATAACAATAACAATAATGAAAATGATCTTATCTGATCGTCTTTTTGTTAGCTGTGATGGTAGGAAGGAAATGAAAAGAAGAAGAAGAGGAAAAAAAGAACAATACGTGTTCATAAAGAGATAAGGAATGAAAAACGCCGGAAAACAAATAGGATAAAGATGACTGCAAAGAACAACAACGATGAAGAAGATACAGTAAATAATGCAAGGTGAGAGAGAAGAATGAATAACGAGCATGATAATGATAATGATAAGAATAAAGAGTTGAGCAAACGATAAGAATACCATAATAAGGAGAATAATATAAGAGACGGTGATATTACTAATAAGGAGAATATGTATCCACGAAGACAACGCTAACTTCTACAGAGCACTGAGAAGTCAATCAAAGTTCTGATGAAATATTCAGTTTATTCTCGAGAGTCGGCTATTACTGCAATACAAAAGCTTTCTAAAGAAGCAACGGGCTTCAATGACCTTATATATGACAAGATTCTAGCAAATTAGGATGCAACATTAAAGCAGGGGCCTAAAATTAAGGCTTCGTTTATTTATTTATTTATTATTTTTTTTTTTATTCTTAATCTCCGCACATCTTACTTCTTCTTTTTCGTGTTTATGGTCTTTGTTAGTTCTGCTGTCCTCGTCCGATGTTATGATCTATTTTTTTTTCAGAAAGCTTACGGCCTCTTCCAAGAGCAGCTTCACTTATTATCGCATTATGTTCAAACTCACACACACACACACACACACACACACACACACACACACACACACACACACACATGCATATGTATATATATATATATATATATATATATATATATATATATATATATATATATATAAATATATATATATATATATATATATATATATATATATATATATATATATATATATATATATATATATATATATATATATATATATATATATATATATATATATATATATATATATATATATATATATATAATATATATATATGCGTGTGTGTGTGTATGAGAAAGATGGTAGAATCTAGTAACGCATTTTGATATAGAAATGTATATTTTACCTCCCTGACCTTGACTCGAACTCGGGGCCTCAGAGTGAGAAACCCTGCTCCTAACCATTACACTATACGATCCACCCAAAAAAGATTATCTAACCAGATGCCTTACAACCACCAGCGAGTTTTTACAGACAATCCCCGTGGCCACTCGGCAGGAATGAATTAGAAATTCAGGTCACAAATCAGGTTACCGAGGTTATTATATCTATGTAAGGAAGATGATATTAAAGTGCGTACTACATTCTACCATCTTTCTCACATCTTTTTATATTTGGATAAAGGATTCAGAAAAGAAGCTGGATTATAACAATAGAAAAGTAAGGTGATAATAGTAATGAGTAATGAGTTAATGATAATTGAATATATCGCAATACTAACAAAAGATCAAGCAAGAAATAAGAATTAGAGTAAACAGTAAGAGTATAAGAAATCAGAACAACATAGCAGCGTGAATAATCAACAGTTTTAGAATGAACACCAATATAAGTGAATAAAACAACCTCTTCAGGGTACATTGACACTGAATGAATAAAAAATCCTAATCAAAGCAACATTAAGATAACAGAACAAGTAAAGATAGTAAAACAAGTAAAAAAAAAAAAAAAAGATAGATGGTACTGACTCTATGTAACCGCTTCGAACGAGCAGGTCAACAGGTCAGCAGGTCAGCAGGGCCAAGACAGGATATGTGGTTGTAAAACGAGTCGACTGCATTAAATCTATAACTTTACTATTATCGTTAGTGTCCTTATGATGATAATGATGTTTGCCATTGTTATAGTTCATCCCTATTGTATATCATTATTATCTTTCTTATTGATATTATCATTATCGTCATTGCCACGATACAATTATCAATACCATTATTATCATCATTGCTATTGTTATCACTATCGTAATAATAAACATTATCATTTGTATCATCATTATCAACATCCTCA
>BOPN01001776.1:122500-127500 GCA_017312705.2 Penaeus japonicus | reverse complement strand
CAATAATAATGATGATATAGATTATAATAATGTTAGTACAACTAATGCTAATAATATCAACAATGATAATGTTAATAATAGTAATAATGATAATGATAATAACGATAATAATGTTATTAGAAATGTCATCATTATTATTCTACTGATGATAATAATAAAGATAATGATGATAATAATGATAATGATAATAATGATAATGATAATGATAATAAGAATGATATAAATAATAATGATAATAATGATAGTAATAATAATGATAATGCTGATAATAGTGATAATTATAATGATAATAATGATAACGATAATAATGACATTGATTAAAGTAATGATAATGCTGATAATAGTGATAATTATAATGATAATAATGATAACGATAATAATGACATTGATTAAAGTAATGATAATGATATTAATGATCATAATAATGATAATTAAAATTATTAGGATGATGATAATAAAATTAATCAAACAGTATTAGCAATAACTAAAATAGCAATGAGACCAATGATGAGAGTAATGATAACACTAACAAAATATATTATAATGATATTAAGGATGATGATAAGGATAACGATGATAATAATGATAATGATTATAAGGATAAAGAGAACAACAACAATAAAGATTTGAAGAACGATGACAATGATTTGATGGTAATGACAATGATAATCAAGTTGATATGATAATTATAATAAGGATTTTGATAATAACAGTAGTAATAACAATGATAGCAATGAAAAAAAAAACGAATAATAACGATAATGATGATAATAATAAATGACAATGATAATGATGATCATAATAGTGGTAATGAAAATAATATTAATACTGTTGACAATGGTGGAAATGATAATGACAATGATGATGATAATAACAGTGATTTTTTTTCTGATAATGATAATGATGATGATCACGGTAGTAATTACAATAACAAAGATAATAGTGATGATAGTGACGATGATGATATTAATGATATTAATAATGATAACAACAATATAATTAAAATGATAGTGATAATGATGATGATAATATTAACAACAACAACAATAGTAATAGTATAGAAGAAAGGTGCGAATGCGACTGAATATCTTAACTAAACAAGAGAGGTATTTAACGCGGTAAATACACTTTTCACGTTAAGATATTCAGATATTCTACATTCGTCTACATTTGAATTTCGTTCATCACTACTGATAATGATCATAATAATGGTAATAATGATAATAATAATGATAATAATGATGATACTGACAATGATAAATACAAAGTGATGATAACAATGAAAATTAAACAAACTGTAATATTGATAACAATAAAAACATACTAAAGATAACAAAAATGATGATAATGATTATACCGATAATAACGATGGTAATGATTATGATGATTATAGTGATAATACTGATAATGATAATGATTACAATGATAAAAATGATAACTATGCTTATAATACTGATAACAATAATAATAGTAAAGATAATAATGATATTTATGATATTGATATCAAATATAAAAATAATGATATCAATGATGATAATGTCAGTAATGATGATAACAATACCAATATAAACCTCATCTTACACACACACACATATATATGTATATATATATATATATATATATATATATATATATATATATATATATTTATTTATACACATATATAGATATCCAGTAATGTGAAAGCATATTATATGCAAAAAGCTCACCATACTGTATCCGGAGTAAAGTAAACTGGTTAGCATAACCTTATTCTTGACGTAATCACGTCAGTCACAGGGTAAATCAGTTATACATAATGGTCACGTGAGCGCTCTATTTTCGACTTGGTACTCAGTTGCAGCTTCAAGGGATGTATTTTATTTACTAAAATAAGAAAAAAAATTTTCATATTATAAAGCCCTTGATAGAATGGCTAATTAAGAAGAGTGCAGCCGATTGAAATCTAAGTCTTAAAATGCGTTATTAGTCTTAGTCTGGCTCAATGGGTATACATGTCCCAATGATATACAATAATATCATGAACGTTTTAGTAAAAGAAAGAGGAAAAATCAAAGCGTGAAATGTAAATTTACAGAAAAAAAAAGTTCATAGCCAGTAAAAAAAACTATACATCTTTATAATTCACAAGGACATAAATTTATCAATAAAGAAAATAGATTTCTGAAGTCAATATATGATATTAAAAAGAGAAAACACCACTAAATCAAATCAACAAGAAGAATGTCGTAAGTGCAATGCCGTGTTGCAGTGTCGCCGATCCTTGCACCCTTTCCTCCGCCGGATCTGAGGCACCGAGACAAGGAATAGGGATAGGAAAGGGAGTAGGGTGGATAGGAATAATGGTTAGATTGTCAAAGGAAATGCATGGGAGGAGTAAAATTAATAGAATAGATAGATAACTGAAGAAAAAAGTGTATGAATAAAGGGAAAACAGAGAAGAAAATTAGCTTGAGGGAAGAAGTATAAGCAACACAGTGCAGAAGTCTTAGTGAGTGAGCATGGGTTGTGGGTGGGGGTGTGGGGGGAGGGGGGGGCCTAGATTAAGGAAGCGGATAGGGGACGGAAGAATAGGGACAGCATGAGGGGAAATTTAACCAATTAGTATTGAAATCATCGGTTACCCTGCCTATTTCCCACAAACCCTGAGAATATTCTTAAATAGCAACATTCTTCAGCCAATCAAAATTCCAATTGCTCCCAAAGAGGCTAAGTACATTAAGTTGCTATAGCTTGGGTACCTTTTTTATTAGTAAACAATTACATGAGATAATGAAGCACTTTTTAAAATTAGATAGAGTAGAATATTGTTTTCACAAGCATCAACACTTTTTCAAAGAAAAAAGAGTAGTTAGTTCCCTGCAGAATTATAGTATTTAGAAAATGTCATAGAAAAACTAAAAAGGAAAGAGAGAGGGAGAGAAAGAGAGAGAGAGAGAGAGAGAGAGAGAGAGAGAGAGAGAGAGAGAGAGAGAGAGAGAGAGAGAGAGAGAGAGAGAGAGAGAGAGAGAGAGAGAGAGAGAGAGAGAGAGAGAGAGAGAGAGAGAGAGAGAGAGAGAGAGAGAGAGATAGAGAGAAAGAGAGAGAGAGAGAAAGAGAGAGAGAGAAAGAGATAGAGTAAGAAAAAGAGAAAGAGTATGAAAGAAAGCGACCGACAGATTTAACACTACACACACCTCGAATAAATCTATGCATTGACAATTCGGTGGATTTTTTATGGCGACATTGGCCGCTTATTACGCTTTTCTCATCGGCGTTAATTTTTGTATGGAATACTCCATGTCGAGCGGCCGCGGCGCCCATGCAGTTTTCAGTCCCGATGCCATCGCGCGGTGGGCGGAAGCGNTGTCTATATATATATATGTATGTATGTATGTTTGTGTGTGTGTGTGTGTGTTTGCGTGTGTGTTGTGTTTGTGTGTGCTTGTATGTCACTTCTTAACTTATACCCCCCAAAAATAAAATCTTAAGTTATAAGAAACAAAAGAATCCCACCTAGACCCATTGGACGCGTAATCAACTCCTACAAAACGTCAGACAGCCTTCGAAAAACACAAACCTAAAACTCCGCCTTTATCAGACATCATGGCCGCCTACAGCACAACCCTGTTCTTACTGTAACTTGAAGCAATATCGAGGTATTAATTTTATTTCAAAATTCACTCTTAGTGCTCAGTTCGTATGACTATTGTAAGGAATAATCTATATATATTTTCACATCTGTTTTGTTACTATGATACCTTTTCACATCAACATGTCTTTTAATTTAAGGATAAAGAAGATGATCAGTAAAGTAAGAAACAAAAAAACTTCACCGTTAATTTGAGTTGTGTTCTATGGTGTTTAACTCTTTTGAAGATAAGAGGATGTGTTGATGTTAAACGGTGTATTTTGTTTTTGTTTGTATTTCCTTACACACGTTATGTGTATTGTTATCATTAACTGTGTTTTTTTCTTTTTTTTATTCCTGAGATGTTGCGTTTTCGATGCTGTTTGTTTATTTACTTTTCCTTCTCTCTTTCTATGTGTTTACGCTCTTTTTATCTCTCTCTCTCTCTCTCTCTCTCTCTCTCTCTCTCTCTCTCTCTCTCTCTCTCTCTCTCTCTCTCTCTCTCTCTCTCTCTCTCTCTCTCCCTCCCTCTACCAAGAATGATCAGATCGGCAGGTATATTCCACTCCCGCCATCACCTGCAGAAGAGCGACTACCAATTCCGCTGACTGCGGGCTGGCGTGTCACTGTTGCTTAATATATGGAGGACAGCGAGTCGACACATCCAGCCTCTATTATTCTTTAACAATTTTTTGGGAAGACGACAAAGGCATACAGAAATATGAAAAAGCATCCACCTCCGCCAAAATATAAATGAAGTTTGATTATTGAATCAGAGGAGAGAGGGGGACGAGGGAGGAGGTGAGGGAAGGGGGTGGGGGGGAAGGTCGAACACTACACACACCTCGAATAAATCTATTCATTGACAATTCGGTGGATTTTTTATGGCGACATTGGCCGCTTATTACGCTTTTCTCATCGGCGTTAATTTTTGTATGGAATACTCCATGTCGAGCGGCCGCGGCGCCCATGCAGTTTTCAGTCCCGATGCCACCGCGCGGTGGGCGGAAGCGCGGGCGGACGGTCGGCGCCAGGCGAGCTCTCGGCTGTCTGGCTGTTTGTCTGACTGCGCCTCCCCCCCTCAACTCTCTTCCATTTTCACTGACCTTGCTAATGATCGTGTTGATGCAACGACAGGCTCCAACGATAAGAACGATAAGAGATAATAGGGATAGTAATTAAGACGATGATAATGATAATAACATTGACAATAATAATAATAATAGCAATGATT
Organism: Penaeus japonicus; assembly: GCA_017312705.2. Classification (NCBI taxonomy): domain Eukaryota; kingdom Metazoa; phylum Arthropoda; class Malacostraca; order Decapoda; family Penaeidae; genus Penaeus; species Penaeus japonicus. The sequence continues at coordinate 122,656 of BOPN01001776.1, read as the reverse complement.
ATAATAATGATAATGGTAATAATAATGATAATGGTAATAATAATGGTAATGGTAATGATAACGATAATGAAAATTATAATAGTAATAATAATAATGATAATAATAATGATGATATATCATTGATAATGATGACAATGATATCATTAAAATTTGATG
>BOPN01001776.1:82500-90000 GCA_017312705.2 Penaeus japonicus | reverse complement strand
GAGAGAACTGAAAGAGAAGCTGGAAGAGGCAAGAGAACTGAAAGAGCAACTGGAAGAGGCGACAGAACTGAAAGAGCAACTGGAAGAGGCGAGAGAGCTGAAAGAGCAGCTGGAAGAAGCGAGAGAACTGAAAGATCAGCTGGAAGAGGCGAGAGAACTGAAAGAGCAACTGCGAAAGAGGCGACAGAACTGAAAAAGCAACTGGAAGAGGCGAGAAAACTGAAAGAGCAACTGGAAGAGGCGAGAGAACTGAAAGAGCAGCTGGAAGAGGCGACAGAACTGAAACAGAAGCTGGAAGAGGCGAGAGGACTGAAAGAGCAACTGGAAGATGCGAGAGAACTGAAAGAGAAGCTGGAAGAGGCGAGAGAACTGAAGGAGCAACTGGAAGATGCGAGAGAACTGAAAGAGCAACTGGAAGAGGCGACAGAACTGAAACAGAAGCTGGAAGAGGCGAGAGAACTGAAAGAGCAACTGGAAGAGGCGACAGAACTGAAACAGAAGCTGGAAGATGCGAGAGAACTGAAAGAGCAACTGGAAGAGGCGACAGAACTGAAACAGAAGCTGGAAGAGGCGAGAGAACTGAAAGAGCAACTGGAAGAAGCGAGGGAACTGAAAGAACAGCTGGAAGAGTCAAGAGAACTGAAAGAGTAACTGCAAAAGAGGCGACAGAACTGAAACAGAAGCTGGAAGAGGCGAGAGAACTGAAAGAGCAACTGAAAGAGGCGAGAGAACTGAAAGAACAGCTGGAAGAGGCGAGAGAACTGAAAGAGTAACTGCGAAAGAGGCGACAGAACTGAAAATGAAGCTGGAAGAGGCGAGAGAACTGAAAGAGCAACTGCAAAAGAGGCGAGAGAACTGAAAGAGAAGCTGTAAGAAGCGAGAGAACTGAAAGAGCAGTTGGAAGAGGTGAGAGAGCTGAAAGAGAAGCTGGAGAACTGAAAGAACAGCTGGAAGAGGCGAGAAAACTGAAATAGCAACTGTAAGAGGCGAGAGAACTGAAAGAGAAGCGAGAGAACTGAAAGAACAGCTGGAAGAGGCGAGAGAACTGAAAGAGTAACTTCGAAAGAAGCGAGAGAACTGAAAGAGAAGCTGTATGAAGCGAGAGAACTGAAAGAGAAGCTGGAAGAGGCGAGAGAGCTGAAAGAGAAGCTGGAAGAGGCGAGATAACTGAAAGAGCAACTGGAAAAGGCGAGAGAGCTGAGAGAGAAGCTGGAAGAAGCGAGAGAACTGAGAGAGAAACTGCGAAAGTGGCGAGAGAACTGAAAAAGAAGCTGGAAGAGGCGAGAGAGGTAAAAGAGCAACTGCGAAAGAGGCGAGAGAACTGAAAGAGCAACTGGAAAAGGCGAGAGAGCTGAGAGAGAAGCTGGAAGAAGCGAGAGAACTGAGAGAGAAACTGCGAAAGAGGCGAGAGAACTGAAAGAGAAGCTGGAAGAGGCGAGAGAGGTAAAAGAGCAACTGCGAAAGAGGCGAGAGAACTGAAAGAGCAACTGCGAAAGAGACGAGAGAACTGAAAGAGCAACTGCGAAAGAGACAAGAGAACTGAAAGAGAAGCTGGAAGAGGCGAGGGAACTGAAAGAGCAACTACGAAAGAGGCGAGAGAACTGAGAGAGAAGCTGGGAGAAGCGAGAGAACTGAGAGAGCAGCTGGAAGAGGCGAGAGAACTGAAAGAGAAGCTGGAGAACTGAAAGAACAGCTGGAAGAGGCGAGAAAACTGAAATAGCAACTGTAAGAGGCGAGAGAACTGAAAGAGAAGCGAGAGAACTGAAAGAACAGCTGGAAGAGGCGAGAGAACTGAAAGAGTAACTGCGAAAGAAGCGAGAGAACTGAAAGAGAAGCTGTATGAAGCGAGAGAACTGAAAGAGAAGCTGGAAGAGGCGAGAGAGCTGAAAGAGAAGCTGGAAGAGGCGAGATAACTGAAAGAGCAACTGGAAAAGGCGAGAGAGCTGAGAGAAAAGCTGGGAGAGGCGAGAGAGTTGAGAGAGCAGATGAAAGAGGCGAGAGAACTGAAAGAGAAGCTGGAAGAGGCGAGAGAGGTAAAAGAGCAAATGCAAACTGCGAAAGAGGCGAGAGAACTGAAAGAGCAACTGCGAAAGAGACGAGAGAACTGAAAGAGAAGCTTGAAGTGGTGAGAGAACTGAAAAAGAAGCTGGAAGAGGCGAGGGAACTGAAAGAGCAACTACGAAAGAGGCGAGAGAACTGAGAGAGAAGCTGGGAGAAGCGAGAGAACTGAGAGAGCAGCTGGAAGAGGCGAGATAACTGAAAGAGAAGCTGGAAGAGGCGAGAGAACTGAGAGAGCAGCTGGAAGAGGCGAGAGAGCTGAGAGAGAAGCTGGAAGAGGCGAGAGAGCTGAAGGAGCAGCTGCAAGGCGAGAGGTGAAAGAGCAGCTGGAAGAGGCGAGAGAGCTGAGAAAGAAGCTGAAAGAGAACTGAGAGAACTGAGAGAGCAGCTGGAAGTAGCGAGAGAGATGAAAGAGCAGCTGGAAGAGGCGAGAGAACTGAGATAGAAGCAGGAAAAGGCGAGAGAACTGAAAGAGAAGCTGGAAGAGGCGAGAAAACTGAAAGAGCAGCTGGAAGAAGCGAGAGAACTGAAAGAACAGCTGGAAGAGGCGAGAGAACTGAGAGAGTAGCTGGAAGAGGCGAGAGAACTGAGAGAGCAGCTGGAAGTAGCGAGAGAGATGAAAGAGCAGCTGGAAGAGGCGAGAAAACTAAAAGAGCAACTGGAAGAGGCGAGAGAACTGAAAGAGCAGCTGGAAGAGGCGAGAGAACTGAAAGAGAAGCTGGAAGAGGCGAGAAAACTGAAAGAGCAGCTGGAAGAGGCGAAAGAGCTGAGGGAGGAGCTGAAAGAGGTGAGGGAACTGAAAGAGTAACTGCGAAAGAGGCGACAGAACTGAAACAGAAGCTGGAAGAGGCGAGAGAACTGAAAGAGCAACTGCGAAAGTTGAGAGAGAAGCTGGAAGAGGCGAGAGAGCTGAGTGAGAAGCTGGAAGAGGCGAGAGAGCTGAGAGAAAAGCTGGAAGAAGCGAGACAACTGAGAGAGAAACTGCGAAAGAGGCGAGAGAACTGAGAGAGAAACTGCGAAAGAGGCGAGAGAACTGAGAGAGCAGATGGAAGAGGCGAGAGAACTGAGAGAGCAGCTGGAAGAGGCGAGAGAACTGAAAGAGCAACTGGAAGAGGCGAGAGAACTGAAAGAGAAGCTGGAAGAGGCGAGAGAACTGAAAGAGAAGCTGGAAGAGGCGAGAGAACTGAAAGAGCAACTGGAAGAGGCGAGAGAACTGAAAGAGCAGCTGGAAGAGGCGAGAGAACTGAAAGAGAAGCTGGAAGAGGCGAGAAAACTGAAAGAGCAGCTGAAAGAGGCGAGAGAACTGAAAGAGAAGCTGTAAGAGGCGAGAAAACTGAAAGAGTAACTGGAAGAGGCGAGAGAACTGAAAGAGCAGCTGGAAGAGGCGAGAGAACTGAAAGAGAAGCTGGAAGAGGCGAGAGAACTGAAAGAGCAGCTGGAAGAGGCGAGAGAACTGAAAGAGCAACTGCGAAAGAGACGAGACAGTTGAGAGAGAAGCTGGAAGAGGCGAGAGAGCTGAGTGAGAAGCTGGAAGAGGCGAGAGAGCTGAGAGAGAAACTGGAAGAAGCGAAAGAACTGAAAGAGCAGCTGGAAGAGGCGAAAGAGCTGAGAGAGATGCTGGAAGAAGCGACAGAACTGAAAGAGAAGCTGGAAGAGGCGAGAGAGGTAAAAGAGCAAATGCGAAAGAGGCGAGAGAATTGAAAGAACAACTGCGAAAGAGACGAGAGAAGTGAAACAGAAGCTTAAAGTGGTGAGAGAACTGAAAGAGCAGCTGGAAGAGGCGAAAGAACTGAAAGAGAAGCTAAAAGAGGCGAGGGAACTGAAAGAGCAACTACGAAAGATGTGAGAGAACTGAAAGAGAAGTTAGTGGTGAGAGAACTGAAAGAGACGAGAGAGCTGAAAGAGAAGCTGGAAGAAGCGAGAGAACTGAGAGAGCAGCTGGAAGAGGCGAGAGAACTGAAAGAGAAGCTGGAAGAGGCGAGAGAACTGCAAGAGCAGGGGGAAGAGGCGAGAGAGTTGAGAGAGAAGCTGGAAGAGGCGAGAGAGCTGAAGGAGCAGCTGCAAGAGGCGAGAGAGGTGAGAGAGCAGCTGGGAGAGGCGAGAAAACTGAGAGAGAAGCTGGAAGAGGCGAGAGAACTGAAAGAGCAGCTGGAAGAGGCGAGAGAACTGAGAGAGCAGCTGGAAGGGGCGTGAGAACTGAAAGAGAAGCTGGAAGAGGCGAGAGAACTGAGAGAGCAGCTGGAAGAGGCGAGAAAACTGCAAGAGCAGGGGGAAAAGGCGAAAGAGTTGAGAGAGAAGCTGGAAGAGGCGAGAGAGGTGAAGGAGCGGCTGCAAGAGGCGAGAGAGGTGAAAGAGCAGCTGGAAGAGGCGAGAGAGCTGAGAAAGAAGCTGGAAGAGGCGAGAGAACTGAGAGAGCAGCTGGAAGTAGCGAGAGAGATGAAAGAGCAGCTGGAAGAGGCGAGAGAACTGAGAGAGAAGCTGGAAGAAGCGAGAGAGATGAAAGAGCAGCTGGAAGAGGCGAGAGAACTGAGAGAGCAGCTGGAAGTAGCGAGAGAGATGAAAGAGCAGCTGGAAGAGGCGAGAGAGCTGAGAGAGCAGCTGGAAGAAGCGAGAGAGATGAAAGAGCAGCTGGAAGAGGCGAGAGAACTGAGATAGAAGCTGGAAGAGACGAGAGAACTAAAGGAGAAGCTGGAAGAGGCGAGAGAGTTGAGAGAGAAGCTGGAAGAGGCGAGAGAGCTGAGAGAGAAACTGAAAGAAGCGAAGGAACTGAAAGAGCAGCTGGAAGAAGCGAAAGAACTGAAAGAGCAGCTGGAAGAAGCGAAAGAACTGAAAGAGCAGCTGTAAGAAGCGAGAGAACTGAGAGAGAAACTGAAAGAAGCGAAGGAACTGAAAGAGCAGCTGTAAGAAGCGAGAGAACTGGAAGAGCAGCTGGAAGAAGCGAGAGAACTGAAAGAGCAGCTGGAAGAAGCGAAAGAACTGAAAGAGCAGCTGGAAGAAGCGAGAGAACTGAAAGAGCAGCTGGAAGAAGCGAAAGAACTGAAAGAGCAGCTGGAAGAGGCGAGAGAACAGAGAGAGCAGCTGGAAGAGGCGAGAGAGCTGAAAGAACAGCTGGAAGAAGCGAGAGAAATGAGAGAGCAGCTGGAAGAGGCGAGAGAGCTGAAAGAGCAGCTGTAAGAGGCGAGAGAACTCAAAGAGCGGCTGGAAGAGGCGAGAGAGGTGAAAAAGAAGCTGGAAGAGGCGAGAGAGCTGAGAGAGCGGCTGGAAGAGGCGAGAGAGCTGAAAGAGCAGCTGGAAGAGGCGAGAGAGCTTAGAGAGCAGCTGGAAGAGGCGAGAGAGATGAAAAAGAAGCTGGAAGAGGAGAGAGAGCTGAGAGAGCAACTGGAAGAGGCGAGAGAGCTTAGAGAGCAGCTGGAAGAGGCGAGAGAGGTGAAAGAGAAGCTGGAAGAGGCGAGAGAGCTGAGAGAGCGGCTGGAAGAGGCGAGAGAGCTTAGAGAGCAGCTGGAAGAGGCGAGAGAGCTGAGAGAGCGGCTGGAAGAGGCGAGAGAGGTGAAAATGAAGCTGGGAGAGGCGAGAGAGCTGAGAGAAAAGCTGGGAGAGGCGAGAGAGTTGAGAGAGCAGATGAAAGAGGCGAGAGAACTGAAAGAGAAGCTGGAAGAGGCGAGAGAGGTAAAAGAGCAAATGCAAACTGCGAAAGAGGCGAGAGAACTGAAAGAGCAACTGCGAAAGAGACGAGAGAACTGAAAGAGAAGCTTGAAGTGGTGAGAGAACTGAAAAAGAAGCTGGAAGAGGCGAGGGAACTGAAAGAGCAACTACGAAAGAGGCGAGAGAACTGAGAGAGAAGCTGGGAGAAGCGAGAGAACTGAGAGAGCAGCTGGAAGAGGCGAGAGAACTGAAAGAGAAGCTGGAAGAGGCGAGAGAACTGAGAGAGCAGCTGGAAGAGGCGAGAGAATTGAGAGAGAAGCTGGAAGAGGCGAGAGAGCTGAAGGAGCAGCTGCAAGAGGCGAGAGAGGTGAAAGAGCAGCTGGAAGAGGCGAGAGAGCTGAGAAAGAAGCTGAAAGAGAACTGAGAGAACTGAGAGAGCAGCTGGAAGTAGCGAGAGAGATGAAAGAGCAGCTGGAAGAGGCGAGAGAACTGAGATAGAAGCAGGAAAAGGCGAGAGAACTGAAAGAGAAGCTGGAAGAGGCGAGAAAACTGAAAGAGCAGCTGGAAGAAGCGAGAGAACTGAAAGAACAGCTGGAAGAGGCGAGAGAACTGAGAGAGTAGCTGGAAGAGGCGAGAGAACTGAGAGAGCAGCTGGAAGTAGCGAGAGAGATGAAAGAGAAGCTGGAAGAGGCGAGGGAACTAAAAGAGCAACTACGAAAGAGGCGAGAGAACTGAAAGAGCAGCTGGAAGAGGCGAGAGAACTGAAAGAGAAGCTGGAAGAGGCGAGAAAACTGAAAGAGCAACTGGAAGAGGCGAGAGAACTGAAAGAGCAGCTGGAAGAGGTGAGAGAACTGAAAGAGCAACTGCGAAAGAGACGAGACAGTTGAGAGAGAAGCTGGAAGAGGCGAGAGAGCTGAGTGAGAAGCTGGAAGAGGCGAGAGAGCTGAGAGAGAAACTGGAAGAAGCGAAAGAACTGAAAGAGCAGCTGGAAGAGGCGAATGGAAGAGGCGAGAGAGCTGAGAGAGCATTTGGAAGAGGCGAGAGAGCTGAGAGAGCAGATGAAAGAGGCGAGAGAGCTGAGAGAGAAGCTGAAGGAGGCGAGAGAGGTGAAAAAGAAGCTAGAAGAGGCGAGAGAGTTGAGAGAGCGGCTGGAAGAGGCGAGAGAGCTTAGAGAGCAGCTGGAAGAGGCGAGAGAGCTTAGAGAGCAGCTGGAAGAGGCGAGAGAGGTGAAAGAGAAGCTGGAAGAGGCGAGAGAGCTGAGAGAGCAACTGGAAGAGGCGAGAGAGCTTAGAGAGCAGCTGGAAGAGGCGAGAGAGCTTAGAGAGCAGCTGGAAGAGGCGAGAGAGGTGAAAATGAAGCTGGAAGAGGCGAGAGAGCTGAGAGAGCAACTGGAAGAGGCGAGAGAGCTTAGAGAGCAGCTGGAAGAGGCGAGAGACCTTAGAGAGCAGCTGGAAGAGGCGAGAGAGGTGAAAAAGAAGCTGGAAGAGGCGAGAGAGCTGAGAGAGCAGCTGGAAGAGGCGAGAGAGCTTAGAGAGCAGCTGGAAGAGGCGAGAGAGCTTAGAGAGCAGCTGGAAGAGGCGAGAGAGGTGAAAAAGAAGCTGGAAGAGGCGAGAGAGCTGAGAGAGCAACTGGAAATGGCGAGAGAGCTTAGAGAGCAGCTGGAAGAGGCGAGAGAGATTAGAGAGCAGCTGGAAGAGGCGAGAGAGGTGAAAATGAAGCTGGGAGAGGCGAGAGAGCTGAGAGAGCAACTGGAAGAGGCGAGAGAGCTTAGAGAGCAGCTGGAAGAGGCGAGAGAGCTTA
>BOPN01001776.1:72500-75000 GCA_017312705.2 Penaeus japonicus | reverse complement strand
GGATAGACAGACAGACAGAGACAAATAAAGGGATAGACAAATAGGTAGGTAAATAGATAGATAGACAGATATACAGATAGACAAATAAACAGACAGGCAACACCAGCATGCATCCAAAACCTCAGCACAATCAACCACACAAATCAATCAACCACAAGACCTTCCCAAGTTCACCCCCCCACCCTCACCCTCACCCTCAACCCTACCCCATCTCCAAAAATAAACAAGAACAAACAAACAAATAAAAAAAACTAAAAACACGAGCTCTATAACAGCACGCCCACCAAGAGGACATTCCAGGTACTCAAGAAGTGTGAAAAGTCTGGAGAAGAAAGCGCATCTCGACACACCGTCTTGAGAAACAAAGATGCAGTTTCCATGAATCATTGAGTGACCCTCGCCTCTCTCTCTCGCAACTCGCTGCTCCTACGGGCAACCGGATAAGACACTCGCTCGCCCCCTCTCGGTTGCTCTTTTGTTCAATTTAGCTCTACTGGTGTGTGTGTTGGTCTGTCTGGGTTTGAGTTTGTCTGTTGTTGTTTTTTTTCTAGTTTGTTTGTCTGGATGCATGTCTTGTGTTTACTTCTATTTGTTTCTTTCGCGTTCTGTTTCTTATTCAATCAGTCATTTAAGTGATTTGTCTGTCTCTCTATCTATATACATATCCATCTATCTTTCTGTATATATATCTATCAATTTGTCCATCCATTTATATATCTCTATATCTATCAATCAGTCAAATAATCAATCAGGCGATTTATCTATCTATCAATCAACCGAAGCATCTATAACACTATCTCTCTAACATTCAGATTTCACAAAGACAAGGGAGAGAAAAGATAATGAAATCCGGAGATAACTTCCTTAGAATTATCACCAAAGGAGCGATGATAAAACTTGTTAAAAATCGGCCTTAAGAAACAAAGACGCTCGAATTTGTGTGAACTTGTATTCTCACACCTTTTACACTTCAGATTCAAGACCAAATATCACGTGACAATAATTGTGATAAAGCTGATAAGAATAATGAGGTTGATGATAATCATTATGATGATCATCAAGAAAATACTGATAAAAAGTACTGATACTAATATCAATACTAGCACTAATACTAATGATCATTTTTAGTACTCATGACAATGATAATGATAACAATGTTTTTAATGAAAATAGTATCAATAGTGAAGACAGCAACAAGAACAACATTAATAATAACAACAATTATACCAACAACAGCAAATAAAAACAATATAATAACAATGGTGAAAAGGGATAGAAATTACAATTATAGTTATGATAATAATGATAATAGTACCAATGACAATAATGAGGACAATGATAATGATAGTGATAATTGTGATGATAATACTGGGAATAATGATAATAACAATAAAGATAATGATAGTAACAATAAAGATAAAGATAATAATGGTGTTCATAATGATAATAATAATGATAATGATAATAATAATGATACTAATAGAAGTACTAATAATACTAATGATAATAGTAATGACAATATTGATAACAACAAAAATAACCATGATGATAATAATGATGATGAATAATGATAATGAAGAAAATGAAAACAATAACAATAATAGCAAGAGCAACAATGATGATAATAATAACAAAATGCTTAAGGATGTTGGTTATTGGCATTTATGTAAACCCTTTATGTGTCATAAATCAAATGCCGAAAACCTAAAGTTAGAAAACGAAAAAAATAGAGGAAAAGTCTACGAAAAAAATTATTCAAACTTTTCTGGTAAAACAGCGAGGCCGTTTCTCCACTCCCCCCTCCCCCCCCAAAAAAAAGTCAGTTTGACGTGGAAATTAATGGGCTTTAATGGTTACGAACACATTTCTATATTTCTTTTTTTTTTCTTTTTTTCCACAGTCCTACAGGCGGAATGGGTAAATTGCAGCGCGGAATCTGGGAAAAAAAGATGGTTTTCCATTTTTCGAATCTTTTTGAAACGATTCTCGATTTCTGTCTCTCTCTCTCTCTCTCTCTCTCTTACTCTCTTTATTCTCCTTTCTTTCTCTATCTTACTCTCTGTTCTCCGTCTCTCTCTCTCTCTCTCTCTCTGTCTAACTGCCCCCCTCCTCTCTCTCTCTCTCTCACTCCTGTCCCTCCCTTTCTCTCTGTTTTTCATTTTTTATTTCCCCCTCTCTTCCTCTAAGTAAACGACTCATGGCTGATGTTGTTACATGGCAGGGCTGGGGGACTAATGGGGGGAGGGGGTAGGAGGGGTGATGTCTCTCGTTCTCTCCTCTCTGTTTGACTTTTTGTCTGTTCGTCTATCTCTCTGTCTGTCTCTCACTGTGTCTCATTTTTCCTTATCTAAAAAAATGAATAGATCCCCACTAGAGCGAAAAGATACAGCAAACAAACAAATAAAATAAGAAAATAGGACAATTTGATAATAAGACATCAGAAATCAGAAATGAAATCTAGAATATACATTATACAACTTACTTCTTATCTATTTCTTAC
>BOPN01001776.1:55000-62500 GCA_017312705.2 Penaeus japonicus | reverse complement strand
TTCCTGTCCTCTATCTTTCCTTTTTCTTTCTTTCTCCCTTTCTATATCTCTCTTTCTCATGCTATTTCATGCGTTACTCCTCTTTCGCTCTTTCTCTGTCTCTTTCACTTTATCTTTCTTTCTTATTATATTGCACGCTCTCCTACTCCTCTCTCTCTCTCTCTCTCTCTCTCCCTCTCTCTGTCTCTCTGTCTCCACCCCTCCCTCTCTGTCTATCTCTCTCCTCCCCCCCCTCTCTCTCTCCCTCTCTGTCCTCCTTCTCTCTCTCTCTTTCTCTCTCGTTCTCTCTCTATCTCTTTCGTTTTCTCTCTCCATCTCTCTCTCTTATCTTATCCTTCCTTGTCCCACCGGTATCCTCTTCTCCTTTTCTCCCTCGCTTCTTTATATATTCACGACGAGGACTTATACTTCATCCACTCCTAGAGAAACCCTAATGTCGAATTCGTATACAATATTAACAGTGGGAAACACTTGTATAAAAATTCCAGCGCCGAGAAAAGCTGTAAACCAGAGTATTTTCTACTGATCTTTCAGACTTTCTCTCCTTTCTTTATATTTTGATTTATTTGTTTATTTACTTATGGTATTGTTGCTATTATCATCACCATTATTATATCATTATTATTAATGATAATATTATTATTATTATCATTTTGATTATTATTATATCACTATTCCTTTTTTTGGGGGGAGGCAGTTTTTTTATCATCATATGTTTTTTGTTTATCGTCAATATCATTATCATTTTTGCTCATCTGACTGCGTTTTTCCTATTTCGTCTCTACATTTGCCTCTCAGCTTACTCTATCTCTTTCTGCGTCTCTGAGAGAGAGAGGGAGAGAGAGAGAGAGAGAGAGAAAGAGAGAGAGAGAGAGAGAGAGAGAGAGAGAGAGAGAGAGAGAGAGAGAGAGAGAGAGAGAGAGAGAGAGAGAGAGTGTGTGTGTGAGAGAGAGAGAGAGAGAGAGAGAGAGAGAGAGAGAGAGAGAGAGAGAGAGAGAGAGAGAGAGAGAGAGAGAGAGAGAGAGAGAGAGAGAGAGAGAGAGAGAGAGAGAGAGAGAGAGAGAGAGAGAGAGAGAGTGAATGAATGCTAGAGGGATAGATGGAGAGAGAGAAAGAGAGAGTGAATGAATGCTAGAGGGATAGATAGAGAGAGAGAAAGAGAGAGATAGAAAGAAAAAGAAGAAGAAGAAAAAAAAATAAAAAAATATAGGTAGGTAAGAAGGGGTACGGTCTCGAAGCCATCATGCACATCATGCGGCTGCCTGAACTGTCACGTAGAATGACAAGCGTGAATCCCGTGACACTTGCTGTATTGGCCATATAGATCTTGTCATGATATACACAGACACGCACTTACAGACATATTCTGATACATAGGAAAACTACACACATACTCCCGCACATACACACAGGTACACAAACACATACACGCACATACATGGAAAAGTGCACGAACAATAGCAGAACAAATCTATCAAATATTTCTAAAAGATGTGTTAAAGTAGCTGGAAGTGGAAAAGTAATTATAACGATAAAACAATAATTATATATATTATAATATAGATTAGAAATTTATAAAAAAAGATAAAAATAATAACAATATAGTAATAACAATGATGATAACAACAACAACAATAGCGCTATTAATAATAATGACAATAATAATAATGATAATAATAATGATAATAGTAATAATAATAATAATAACAATAATAATAACAATAATAACAATAATAAAAAAAACAATAATAATAAAGATAATGATGATGATAATGATAATGATAGTGATAACAAAAATAATAAGGGTGATAATTATAATGATGATATTAATAATGATGATAAGAGTTATACAATAACGCTACTGATAATAATAATGATAATGATGATGATAATCATAATAATCATAATGGTAATAATAACAATAAAATTATCAATGATAATGGAAATAAGAGTAACAGTAATAACAATAATTATAATAATGAGAATAATAACGATACCAACAATGAGGATAACGATAATGAAAATAATCTGATAACAGTAATGACAACAACAATAACAGCAATAATAATAAAAACAATGATTATGGTTGTAGTGATAGTGATAACAATAATGCCTATGATGAAAATAATGATGATAAGAAGATAGTTATGACAAAAGTAATAATAATAATAATAATAACTGATGAAAATAATGATGATAATAATAAAAATACCAATGATAATGATATGAAATGAAACTAATAGTAGTCATAATAATAATGATAATAATGATAATGATGATATTGATAAATATGGTAGTAATAGTGATAATGATAATAATAATGATAGCAAGAAAGATTTTACCATTACTATCAATAATAAATCATAATCATTATAATGGCAGTGATACTGACAATAATGATAGAGATGATATTAAAGGATAATTTTGTAACAATAATGATAATAAGGATGATGTGATAATATTAGTGACAAAATTATGGTGATAATGATAATATAAATTAGAAAAAACTATAATGATAATACTAGCGATAAAGTTATGATACTAATCATGTAAATAACGATAGGAATAAAAATCATAATGATAATAGTAATACAAATGATATTATCATTATTATAATAATAAGAGCTATTGTAAAAATAACAATCATGATAACAATGATAATAATAATAATAATACTAACAATTATGATCATAGTAATTAAAAACAATAATATCATGCACAAGAATATCAAGTAAAGGGAGGATAATAATAACAGCGATGATAGTAATGTTAACACAAATACTACCAATGATGATGATAGTAATGATAATGATGATGTGATAATGGTTCTAACGGAATAAAAATCACGATGGCAATAGCAACAATAATAATCATAATGGTGATGATGATGATGATGATAATAATTTTGATAAGGTGATGATTAAAGCAATAATAATACTGACAATAGTGGTGCTAATGACAGTGATGATAATAATGATGATATAATGAAAATGATGATAAAAAATATTCATAATGATAATCATGATAAAGAAATTGTAATGATAACGATAATGATAATGAAAGAAGTAACAATGATGGTAGTAATAGTAATAATATTAAAAACCCTAATGATTGTAATAACATTATTGATAAGAATAATGCCAACAACTACAACAACAATAATAATAATGTTGATCATGGTGATGAGAGTAATGAGACTGAACATAACGATGATGATAACAATATATAAACAATAATAGTGATAACAATAACAAAAATAATGATAATAATGATATTGAAAATGATGATGATTATAACAAAAATAATAGTGATAGCAAAAAAATCATGACAATGAATATATGATAATAATTGTAATGGCAATTATAGTAATCATGACAACGATATTGAAGATAAAAATGATATTAATAATAATGATCATGATACAGATATTAGCTGTAAGGATGATAATGCCAAGAAATAATGGGAATAACATTGGTATGGCAATGAAATAAGGATTATAATGATGATGATATCAATAATGATAATAATAATGATAATGATAATTTTGATAATAATGATAGTAATAATAACGATAATAATGGTAATAATAAGGATAATGATAATAATGATAATAGTAATAATAACGATAATGATAATAATAATATTGATAATAATGATAATGATAATAATGATAATAATAATAATAATAATGATAATAATAATAATGATAAAAATAGTAATGATGATGATAATAGTAATGATGATAATAATGATAATAATGATAATGATAATAATAATAATAATAATAATAATAATAATAATAATAATAATAATAATAATAATAATAATGATAATGATAATAATAATAATAATAATAATAATAATAATAATAATAATAATAATAATAATAATAATAATAATAATAATAATAATAATAATAATAATAATGATGATGATAATAATAATAATAATAATAATAATGATAAGGATAATAATCATAATGATAATAACAATAATAATAATGATAATAATGGAGATAATGATAATGATAAGGACAAAAAAAAATAAATCGACAATGATGATTCAGTGGATAATGATAATAATACTATTGATGATAATAGTATTAATAATGATAATGATAATAATGATTATAGTAATAACAATAATAAAAAATAATGCTGATAATATGATATGATAATGATAACAACAAGAGCAACAATAGTAATAATAACAATAACAACGATGATAATAGAAAAGCATAATACTCATAAGCGTAACGATAATAACAAATATGACAATAAAACTCACGATAAAGATGATAATGATAACAACACCAAGGAATATCAATAATACTTGAACTTGATAACAAGAATATTAACTTTCTGAAGATAAGGGGAAAAGAAAGAAACTTTATCATATTCGACATACTACAATTCGTGAAAATCGACACCCTTAGTAAAATAATCTAATTAATCATAAATAAGATCATGATGTATTCAGATAAATCTTTCATGAAAGTTGTTGTTGATAAAGCCATTTAATTTTGACGGTAAACTTTCCTTTTTTTGTGGATTTACGATTATTGGTGGGGTTGTATGATACATTAGAATGATCTATAAGTTTATATATATACATAATAGATTCTCTTTTTCTCATCAAATAAATATTACGTTTATTGCATCCGTTATTATTGTTAGTTTTTGCTATGTGAATACATAATGAATATACTATGACTACTAAGAGTTTTTTCACTAAGTGGATAAATTAATATATGAAATAAAAAAGATAAAAAAATAAAATGATACATGATTTTCAAATGAAAAATGTGTCAAGACACCTTAGTTATTTCTGAATCTTTTTCGCATTAATGGTGTGCTTGATATCTTCGGTCCGTATCTCCAATGTATTTCAATCGGCGGTCATGTATCAATGCGCGGACTGCGTTCCTCCTCATCAAATCCCGACATCCGCGGGCTAATACCGTCCCTCTAACGGCGAACTTAAACATTAACGCGTTTTCTTCGAGCGGCACTAAACCTTTTCATATTTGATCAGGAAATCACACTCCAGAGAGAGCTGGGTTATGCTTTGTTATTCAGGGGAGACATTGTCCACCGCGAGTGGGATAAATATTTGACCGGGAAGGCGTTTGTTTGTCGGAACAAGCAACGGCCTGGTCAAGCCCGTCTCCTGAGGGGGTGTCAATATGTGATTTATGCAATTTTTTTCTCTCTCTTCTACCCTACTGCGCCCCCCCCTCCCCCCCTCAACTGCCCAGAGACCTTCCTTATCCCTGACTACGCAGAACTCCCCGTTCGCGGCTGTCCGGAGACCCGCGAGGACGTGCAAGTGGGAGGGTAGGGGGAGGTGGGTGCTCTAGGGGGAGGGGGGTGCAGGGGACGATCTCCCCTTTGCCGAATATCTAGGATGTGTCGGTCTGCTCTTGCTTTTCCTTAATTTTCTTTTAGTATTGTGAGATTATTAGTGCTTTTTTTTCCTCACGGATATTCAGATGATTGGGATATGCAAGACAGGAGAAGCAGAAAAGGTAAAAAGATAAAAGAACGTATTCACAGACAAGGCACTGCACTTCCCTCCTCCCTTCCCGTGCCGAAGCATGTCATGTCTAGCATCTTGAGAGAAAAAGAAAAAAGAAACACTCCGAGAAAGAAACAGGCACCGAAAGAAGAGAACAACAACAACAACAAAAAAAAAGAACAAACGCGAAAGTCCTCCCTATCCAAGAAAAAAAAAAAAGAAAAAGAAAAGAGAGAGATAAGTTTCCAGAGAAGGAGAGGAAGAAAAAGAAAAGAAATGGGCGAGGGGAAAAAAAAAAAAAAAAAAAAAAAAAAAAAAAAAAAAATGAACCTCACAGCAAACCAAAGCCGAGACGAAACCTCGAAGCTTCGTGCCAACTTTTGAGAAAATGTCGGGCGAGAGAGAGGTGAATTTTTGGTCAATATTTCACGCCGCGTGTTTGTTATGGTGAGGGAGAGGCAGGCGTCAGCCCCTGGGACGAAAGCCGAACCGGTAAATATGAGAGAGGGCGTGTTTTCTGCGTGGGTGACACCAACTTGATGATTCATTATCAATAAGAAGAAGAGAAGGGAAATGTTACCGTCTGCGGTTAAAATAACGGATGGGGAGGGGGGGGGGGGGGAGGGGTAGGGAAGGAAGGAGGGAGGGGTAGGGAAGGGAGAGAGGGAGGGGTGGTTGGAGAAGGGAATGGGTAATGGGGTGAGAGTAGGGAAGGGAGTGGGGTAGGGAAGGGGTAGGGAAGGGGGTGGGATGGAGCAGTGATTGGGGAAAGGGGTAGGGGAAGGGAAAGGTAGTTAAGAATGAGGGAAGGGGAAGGGGAAAGAAATAGAAAACGGAGCAGGAGTAGGGTAGAAAATAAGAAAGAAATTAGGAAGGGGAGGGAGGAGGGTTAGGAAAAGGAGAGGATATGGAAGTTTTTCCTTTTTATTCATATATTTCTTTTTTTTCTGTTTTATCAATAACTCAAAATGAATTTTAGAAATTGAATCATAAAAATTCATACGACACAACAAAGGTATGTCTTCTTGTTACAATAAGGATTATATTCCATTATCACTATGCTTATTATGATCATTGCTATTATTATCATTATCGTTTTAGCAGTTATGATGATAATGATAATGACAAGTCATTATTATTATTACTATCATCACCCTTATTATCACATTGTTATTATTACCATTATCGTAATCATTACCATTGGTATTATTATCATTATCATTATTTTTATTGTTGTTATCATCATAATAATTACTATTATTATTACCATTATCATTGTTGTTATCATTATCCTCATTTTGTTATCATTATGATTATCATCGTCATTATTACTATCATTACTATCCTCATTATTGTTATTATCATTTTACTACATTATTATTATCATCATTACCATTATGATCATCATTATCATTATCATCCTTAGCATAATAATCATTATTACCTTTATTATCACTATCATTATCAAAGCCATCTGGTTAGTACAGCGGTAAAGTGCCGGCCTCACATCCCCATGGTGAGCAGATCGAGCCGCGTCCAAGCTCGTGAGTTTCCACTGTCGCCTGGCGGTCACTGCCGTGCCTTGGCATCACGGTGGGTAAGGACCAAGCTCAGGTCGAGTCAACACTCATTATCAATTATCACTAATACTATTGAAACCAATAACAACAGAAACAACAACAGCAATAATAATGATAATGATGATAATAATGAAAAGGATGATGATGATAATAACAATAATAATGACAATGATAACAACTTTAATCATAAAAAAGCATGATGATATCAACGATGGTGATAACAATGACATCAGTAATGAAAATGATAATAATGATAACAGCAGGAATAATACCATTAGTAATGATAACTGAAGTAATATTTATGATAACAATTACAATGATAAAGATAAGAATGATGATGATGTAAATGATAGTACCAATAATGATGATAATGATAATGATTATAATGATAACAACAACAGCA
>BOPN01001776.1:37500-40000 GCA_017312705.2 Penaeus japonicus | reverse complement strand
ATTCAATGTAATAATCATTAGATTAAATTTTGTACTATTAGCGATACTCATAAAGAATTTTTGATGGAATGACTAACCTAGGACTGGTTTCATAAGATGTGTAATTCAGTAAATGGGACATGCCTTACAAGGGCGTCTCTCTCTCTCTCCTTCACATAAACATACACACGTACAAACACACACACATATACGCATGCTCAAACACACACACACACGCGCACACACACACACACACACACACACACACACACACACACACACACACACACACACACACATATATATATATATATATATATATATATATATATATATATATATTCACACTGCTAATATTCCTCATTTTGTATGTATGTATAATTATCTATTCTTTAATTTCCAACAAATCTATGTTATCGTTCTTTTGAATTTCTAGGGTTCAGAACGAAGGAATCAAATGTTACTCAAAAAGAGAGACAGATAGAGACAGCATATATAAGATTACGCTTCCTTTATGTCTTATGCTTTCTATAGTAAACTACCAATTATGCCTACATCGTGAATGAGTATATTCATGAATGAACTAAACAGTGAACATATAATAAGTTTAGGATATTCAAACTAATACCAATTTAGAGACACATCGTGGAAATTCATTTGATACCAAAGTCATATGTACTGTTATTCATTCATATACAAATAACACAAAATGCCCACATACTCATAGTAAAGACTATTACCACACACGAGGAAAAACAATATAGAGATAGCACATCCCCCCCAAAAAAAAATGATTGCTCAAAAAACAGAAATAAAGATTAACCTCAGAGAAAAAAAATATAGAAAAAATAAAGAAAAGCGAAAAAAAAGAGAAAAAAGGCGGGAAAAGGAGACAGCGACCGCGGAGTCAAAACAATTTAGCGACGATCGGCTTCCCGGCGCTCCACTGCCTCTCGCGACGATGAATGATCAATGTGACCAAATCGCCGTATGAATTCTTGACGGACCTGGCGTGTTTACTAGCTGAATTATTCTCTTGTGCTTTATAATGCAAGTCCCTATGAGAACCCGCGGTGATATTGCTCTTAAATATCAGAAGAGGCGGGTAGGCCGGCGGGGTCCCTTCCAATGCCAACACTTGCTTTGCTCGAAGTTCGTGAGTTATGTCTATATTCTTTCACTCTTTCACTCTAATTCTCTTATGTGAATGGGTCTTTATGCAGAGGATGAATTTTTCCTAGTGTCAATTGACTACGTGCATATATATATATATATATATATATATATATATATATATATATATATATATATATATATATACATATATATATATATATATATATATATATATATATATATATATATATATATATATATATATATATATATATATGTATATTATATATATGTATATATATATATATATATATATATATATATATATATATATATATATATATATACATATACATATATATATATATATATTTATATATATATAAATATATATGTATATATATATATATATATATATATATATATATATATATATATATATATATATATATATATATAAATGTGTGTGTATGTGCGTGTATGTGCATACAAAAGCACAAATAAAATAAATCCCCCTAGTAAATGAATCAAAAAAAAAAATATATATATATATGGACGCAATAAACAAATCCAAAAAACGCATACAGTAATAAAGTAATGTTGTCGGGGTAAATGCACAAGCTGGAAAAAAAAGGACTGAAATGAATATGTAATGATAAAACCGTAACTGATACTAGCCATTTACCCTTTTAAGGGAGCCGAGGAAAGGGGAAAGGCCCGAGAGGGGATAAAAAGAGGTGACGGATGTAGGTGTGTGAACGGGAGTGGCAGTGAGAAGCGAGGGAATAAGGATGAGACAGAAAAAGAGATAGATTTGATATAAATAGAAAGATAGATGGAGATAGATTGATAGATAGAACGATAGATAGAGATAGATAGATATATATAGAGAGAGTGTGATGGAGATAGATTGCTGGAGAGAGAGAGAGAGAAAGAGAGAGAGAGAGAGAGAGAGAGAGAGAGAGAGAGAGAGAGAGAGAGAGAGAGAGAGAGAGAGAGAGAGAGAGAGAGAGAGAGATACAGAGACTGATAGATAGAGAAAGAGATAGATAGATAGATAGAGAAAGGGAGAAAGAGAGAAAAGGAGATAAAGTAGGAATGACAGAGAAACGTGAGGGCGGATTAATATACAGATATGGAGAAGGAGAGAAAGGGATGAATAGATAGATGGATAGACAGATAGATAGATGGATGGATGGATAGATAGATAGACAGATAGACAGACAGACATATATATGGATATATATATAGATAGATAGATAGACAGATATACAGATATATAGATATATAGATAGATAGATAGATAAAGAGAGAGAGAGAGAAATGAAAATGAGAGGGAAAGAAAGACATAAAAACAAATATAAATATATGAATAAATATATATACATTTCTCGTCATAGTAGCA
>BOPN01001776.1:25000-27500 GCA_017312705.2 Penaeus japonicus | reverse complement strand
AGACAGAGAGAGAGAGAGAGAGAGAGAGGGAGAGAGAGAGAGAGAGAGAGAGAGAGACAGAGAGAGAGAGAGAGAGAGAGAGAGAGAGAGAGAGAGAGAGAGAAAGAGAGAGAGACAGAAAGAGAAAGAGAAAGAGAGAGAGAGAGAAAGAGAGAGAGAGAGGCAGACCTATCTTACCCTTTCTAAGAATTTTCTCAAATGATCCCTCGGTATCTTTTCTTACCCACTCCCAACCCATTTCTTACCCATCCTTACCCCTCTCCCTACCTCTTCCCTACCTCCCGTACTTACCCCTATCCCCTTCCCTACCTCTCCCTACTCACCCCCCCCCACTCAAATAAACACCTACCTTCCTTCCTCCATTAAAGGTCATCCAATCAACACCTATCTATAGGAAAATCGACCTTCTCAACCATCGTGGCTTAGCTCCTTCTGTCCCGTCGCCAATGAAAATAGGATGATGATATAGTAAAGATAATCATCTAAGAGGTGATAGGGAACGAAGCAATACAAAAAAAAAAAAAAAAAAAAAATCTGGAATGCATACTGATAATCTATGTAGGGCCGGTGTGGTGTGTGCGCTTCATAAAATTGTCATGAAAGAAAGGGGGAAAAAAGAGAGAAAGAGAAAGAGAGAGTGTTTGTGGTGAGTACTATATATGTATATATATATTTTTTTCTTCTGATATCTCTTTTTTTATATGCCTTTGTTTATACATATATATATATATCTTTCTTCTATCTTATTTCATCGCTTTTTGTGTTATTTGATCCCCGTTTTTTTTTTTTTTTTGAAAGTGACAAAATATTGACAAAAAAGAAGAAGAGGCAAAGGCATTGATACAAAAGCTAGAAAACGGAGAAGAAAAACACAGCAGATTAGAAAAAGGGAAATAAAAAAAGCAAGAGAGAAACATGTTAGGAAGAAAACTCAAAACAGCAAAGAAAAGAAAGAGGGAGAGGGGAGGGGGGTAAGAGCGAGAGCGAGAGAGAGAAAGAGAGAGAGAGAGAGAGAGAGAGAGAGAGAGAGAGAGAGAGAGAGAGAGAGAGAGAGAGAGAGAGAGAGAGAGAGAGAGAGAGAGAGAGAGAGAGAGAGGAAAGTTCACGTAAGAAAATGACAATAGAATAATGGAAATGAAAAGGATGATAACACAAACAACAAAAAAGCAATAATGATAATAATCATGAAAATGATGATAATGATAATGACGATAATGATGATATGTGTTTGGAAAGGGAGTTCTATACCATTTACTACTACTTTGCTTCGTATGGCGGCCGAAGCAGCAGGACAGATGCCGGGGTATCGCCATGAGTTTAATTAAAGGAAAGTTGATCTACCGGCAACGCCCAACCCAAGGATAGAGTTGAGCTTAGTTGCGAGTTCGCTGGTTCACGAGTGTAGGATGTGGTGAATATACTTGTACAGGATAATTCTGTGATGAATTATCCTGTGACAACTCTGATAATCTTCTCTGCAAGATATTTTTTTTTCCAGATTACCTCGCATTGCCTCGCCTTCCTTTGAATTGCAATTTTGTCAAGAGTCCTTTGTGGCACACATGAACGAGTGAACCTGCAATATCGAGGGCAGCAACAACTGTGTCCAACCTTGTGAGTAGGAGGAGTGTAATACCATTTGAGAGTTAATTAACTGTGATCCTCCAGATATTACTTGGCGGCATTTTCTTTTCTTTTCAAAAACTTTGCTCAATTTCGACATCAGAGAAACAGGCCGTGGTGTTTTGAGTTTGATTTTGAGAGTTTCTTGTGTATAGGCACAACTCTTACTTCTTTCTAAATAGTGGGCATCTGTTTTTCTTCGATACAGCAATAAAAAATAATATGAAATAGAAGTACAGGTCCATCGCCACATTGCTTCAAGACGTGTGGGTTCACATCATCTGATCATGCAACCTTCCTCGTGTTTAGACCCTGTAGACATGTTTTTATGTGCTCACTATCAACCCGAATATGGTTCAGGGATTCCCGCATTGATGATGGATGAGTAGAGGAATTCCTTCAGGATTATTTACAGGGATTCTACTACTGAACATCCTGCAAAATCTCTCAATTTTTCCCTGCTTATTAGAAGCAACTCGGCCACCCAGATTCCCGCATGGATGATGGATGAGTGGAGGAATTCCTTCAAGATTATTTATAGGGATTTTACTACTGAACATCCTGCAAAATCTCTCTATTTTTCCCTGCTCATTAATAGCAACTCGGCCACCCAGATTCCCGCATGGATGATAGATGAGTGGAGGAATTCCTTCAAGATTATTTATAGGGATTTTACTACTGAACATCCTGCAAAATCTCCCTATTTTTCCCTGCTTATTAGAAGCAACTCGGCCACCCGGATTGCTCAGCGGAGGAATAATGTTTCCAGCAGGATCTGCTTTATGACATTCCACCAGCCTCTCCTAACAGCGTCTGGTTTAATTTGTTTGTTTCCATGGACTTTTTCTCTCTGTTTATATGTACTGAGCAATTTCTG
>BOPN01001776.1:10000-15000 GCA_017312705.2 Penaeus japonicus | reverse complement strand
TCCTCCCTCCCTCCCCCTCTCTCTCTCCCTCTCTCTCCCTCCCATATCCCTCCCTCTCTCTCTCTCCCCCTATCCTCCGTCTCTATCTCTTCCCCCTCACTCTCTCTCTCTCTCTCCCTTCTCTCCCTCTCTACCCCCCCTGTTGTGAATTATGCGACGAAGTATCGGTGCCACTACTTAACGACCATAGAACAGGCCTATGCAAGTCTTGCCGCTGGAAAACTACACCTTGGTCGTTACCTTATGTTAATTCTTGTGACGAAAACAAAGCGGGAATTTACGAAGACTGGACTCCTAACTTAAATGTAACATGGACTGGCCGAAATAATAAGCCGGTAGACCGACCTTGGCTGCGCTTGACGGAGGAGGCTTCCATTGTGTGAAGTTGAGTGTTTTCATTCTGCAACGAAAATTCTGAAATTGGTACGGTTAAGTACATAGGCTCAGTGTGGAAATAAACTATGTATGTACATGTTTGGTGTTGGGAATTAATAATAAGGAATTATTGTTAAGTGTGGTTTTCTTATATTTTTCCTCGTTTCTTATTTTTGAAAAGTATGGTGCATAATGGGAGAGTATGAAATAACGAATAAAAAGATAAATATATATACAATATAAAAGGATAATTAAAATGACCAACACTACAACATGTACATAAAATTTGGTGGCACGTCGGGATAAAAAGATTAGTG
The DNA here is from genome assembly GCA_017312705.2 of Penaeus japonicus. Classification (NCBI taxonomy): domain Eukaryota; kingdom Metazoa; phylum Arthropoda; class Malacostraca; order Decapoda; family Penaeidae; genus Penaeus; species Penaeus japonicus. The sequence goes on along the minus strand of BOPN01001776.1, from coordinate 14,308 downwards.
AAGTGTATAGTGTGACATTCTTATTTTTTTTTTTGAACCCAGTGAACCAGTGCTTGCGTGATTGTGGTAATGTATATTCCTCATTGAAGTGCTCTCGCTCGCGATAAGTATAAGTTGGGCATTATTTTGACTTTGATTTTGTTTTTGTTTTTGTTTTTTCAAGATGGGCAAACGAAATTATAATACTCGTTCAAGTAGAGCAGCTGGTCAAAGTAATTCTGAGGAGTCTTACGAGAAATTGCTCGAAAAGTACAACGACCTTGAATCCCGGTTTGAGCAACTAATAGAAGAATGTGACGAAATGAAAACTACGCTTAATGATTTTCAAAGATCAAATCGTGTTAATCGCGGACAATTGACCGATGGTAGTTGTAACCCTAATACTATTTTCATTGATCGTAAAGAACTTCCAAAGTTTGAGGCAAAGATTCCAGCTTCTAATCCGCTCTTAAGAAATCAAGAAGTCGAACACTTTATAAGGCAATTGGAATTAAATGTTTACCCATCAACCGATGATCAATTAATCCGTAAAGCTAGAGTAAATTGTAGAGGTATAGCCGAGCAGATAATTAACTCGCACTATTTTGATGACATTACATCTTGGAATGAGTTTAAAGAACTATTCAGGTTGAAATTCAGAGTAAATAGTACGCCATCCGATTTCTTTAAGGCACTAGAAGATAAGAAGTTAGGGCTGTATCAATCACCGAAAGACTTGTATATTGAGATTGAAGGAGCGGTGTTGCAAGGAATGCGAGATTACCCTTTGTCTATTGGCGACTCGTCGGATCTTACTCGTAGAATATTTCTCTCTGCATTACCTCATTGGTTAAGACCACATTTAGCAGCCGTAGAAAGTTCACCTTTGAATGAGCTAGTTGATCTTGCTTCTGGGAATTTGGAATCTTGAAGTGGTAATCCTTTTGATCGCGCTGATCATGTAAGAAATATTGCAACTGTGAATTCTAGCCCGTATTGCGCCTTCCATAAGGTCCATACACACAGCACTTCAGCATGTAAAGCTAAACCGTCCGGTCGAGGATGCTGGCATTGTGGTGAATCTCACAAACGACAAAATTGTCCATTTTTTCGTGAAGGCCAGAATCAAATATCCATTGAGAGTGACAAAGAGATGTGTAACGAAGGAGCAACCAGTAAAACGGAATGAGATTGATGTTTGTAATAATGTAAATCGTGGTCGTCCTTTAGCTTTATTTAAAGTGGGAGGGAAAATGGTAAAAACTTTCATTGATACTGGTTCTTCAATACTATATTGAAGTATAATGCCTTAAGTGAATTAAACGTTCGAAATAAATTTCCACCTAGGTCACTTATTGGGGTTTCGAAGTACTGGACATGTTATGGAGTGTGACATTGAGTTTGAAATTGACAAAGGGTGCAAAGTATTTCATAGGGTTGTAGTTGTAGATAATATTGAATTTCCAGCTAATCTATTGTGTGGGATAGATTTTTTGAGAAGATTTAACTATAAGTTAGTCCATGATAACAAAACGCAAATGTCTAAGTTAATTCTAAATGATATAACTTTCACTGTAAATTACAGTGATCAACCCTCTCTGCAAGTGTCTGCAACAACTCAAATTGGTACAGTATCTCTTGCCCCAGTGCGTAGTTTGTTTAAGTCTAGTGTTTGTTCTCATGTGCTTAAATCTACTGTTTATTAATATCTAATAGTGGACGGTTTGTAAAATGTACAGTGCCATCTTTGCTTGAAGACAGTGTTTTGCTTGTTGAAAGTGAAATAGAATCTTTATTAATACCCAAGACTTTAGTAAAAGTGAAGGACAAAAGCATTCAAGTGTGGGTCGTTAATGTAACTAACAAGAATGTGAAACTTAAAAATGGAACAAAATTAGGTAATGCTGGAAGAGTGTCAGACTTGCCAGATGTAAATCTAAATACTTTCGGTTCGAGTGTGACTGATACTATCTCTAGTGTTGAAGATGGTAAAATAAACTTATATCTATCTGATTTGGACCTTTCTTATTTGAAAAATTCTGAGCGTTCTAAAGTTCTAAATGTCCTAAATAGATACCCGAATTTTTTTTCTGGTGAACAAAGTATAGGAACAATACATGGCATTTATCATTACATTCCTACAGGTGATGACAGACCTATTTGTACCAAGCAGTATAGACTGTGAAGCATCCAAGGATATTATCAAGCAGGAATGTGAGCAGATGTTAAAGGATGGTGTGATCGAACATAGCAAAAGTCCTTGGTTATCTCATAGTAACTTGTCAGGAAAAAGGATGGTAGTATACGATTTTGTATAGACTTTCGAAACCTGAACCAAATTACTACTGCAGATGCATTTCCTTTGCCTAACATGTAACTTCTTGACGGTTAAAACAAACTAAATATTTTTCAGTACTAGATGCTAAGACTGCCTATTGGAGTATTCGTGTTGCACCTCAGGAACGGTGTAAAACCGCCTTCACTGATGGTAATCGGCTTTATCAATGGGTAAGGATGCCTTTTGGCTTGCGCACGGCTCCCAACACGTTTCAACGCACTCTCTCCATCGTCTTGTCTCCAGTCCTCGGCCTTACCTGTCTTTGTTATTTGGATGATGTCATCGTCTACTCTAATTCATTTCAGGAGCACCTAGATCATTTGTCAAGTGTACTTAACTCGCTTAATAAAGCAGGTCTTAAACTAAACCTAAAAAAATGCCAAATAGCAAGGCAGCAAATAAAGTTCTTGGGCTTTCTTGTCTCCTCAACAGGTATATCCCCAGATCCCGAGAAAGTTGAAGCTGTGACTCGCATGCCGTCACCAAAAAATGCACAGGAAACTAGAAGATACCTTGGCTGTGTAGGATTTTTTCGTCGGCATATAAAGGATTTCGCAAAAATTGCTGCTCCCTTAACGGATGTCACCAGGAAGAACAAACCGTTTGTATGGAATGAGGACCAAGAAAATGCCTTCCAAGCACTGAAGAAACGACTGAAATCTGCTCCAGTACTAGTAAGGCCTGACTTTAATAAACATTTTCAAATACATACTGATGCATCTAAAGTAGCTATTGCTGGTTGTTTACTACAGTCGGATGACAATGATGATTTACATCCTGTAGCCTATTTCTCTCGTAAACTGAAAGGTGCAGAGTCAAGATATTCAGCGACAGACCTAGAAGCCTTAGCAGTGGTAGAGTCTGTACGTGCATTCAACCCATATGTATACGGTAGATCATTCAGTATACACACTGACCATGCTCCATTGACTCATATTTTTAAGAAGCAAACAAAATCCCCTCGCATGTCAAGATGGAGTATGGGAACTTGCTGAATATAATTATACCACCTATTCATTATAAACAGGGGAAGGGTTAAACTATGTGCCAGATACTTTAAGCGGCTCGTGCAACTGTAGATCTTGAAAATGTTGATCCAACTGAATTTCGAGAGCTACAAAATGAAGACCCCAATGGAGAACAGTAATAGAATATCTTGAAGGAGGAGAACTACCTAAACGTAAGTTATCAGCTCCCATTCATGAGTTTGAAATGGAAAATGGAATTCTCTATCATCTTAGACACAAAGAGGACGAGATAACCCACAGATTAGTCATCCCTAATGACCTGCGTGCTGCAGCTCTTCGCCTAGTTCATGATGTCCCTATGGCTGCCCATCAAGGAATATTTCGTACGTACGTCAGACTAACATCCATGTTCTTTTTCCCAAACCAGTTGTCGTTTACGAAAGACTACATTCAAAGATGCTCTGCATGTCAACGAAGGAAGGGAGTACAAAAACGTCATGCATGCCTACACTCGATGCCAGAAGTAAAAGAACCTATGGATCGTGTCAGTGCAGACCTGATGGACCTCTATCAGTCTTACTCGGGTAAACGCTATGTCTTATCAATCGTGGACCATCTTAGTAGGTACGTCCAACTGATAGCTTTGCCGGATAAGCAAGCAGAGACGGTAGCAAATGCTTTTGTTCAGGAATACGTGACTTTATTTGGAGCTCCAAAGGTGTTGGTTACTGATAATGGCTCCGAGTTTACTAATAGACTATTCTCGGAAGTCTGCAAATTGGTTCAGATAAAAACGTCACTTACTACACCATTCCATCCATCTTCTAACGGTATGATTGAACGGACCCATAGGACAATAAAAGATTCGCTATCTATTCTCTCTGAAGAATCTCCACTATCTTGGGATGAATATCACCAGCAATATATAAGATATGCACTGAACTCTACCATTCACAGATACCATGTGCTGTTCTGTGTTGTTCACAGGACATAACTGCAACCCTCCATCTAGGTTTTGATAAA
>BOPN01001776.1:0-2500 GCA_017312705.2 Penaeus japonicus | reverse complement strand
TAGTAATATTAAGGCCATTTGGTTGAAAGGGTTGTAGCAACACTATGCCAATGGTAACGACTGATGTGAATTATTATATTATCATATTATCTTTCATTATTATTGATATTGTTCTGTTCTTAACATCATCATCATTATTATCATTATCATTATCATTATCATTATCATCATCATCATCATCATCATCATTATCATTGTCATCATCAACATCACAATCATCATTATCATTATTATTATCATCAGTATTATCATTATCATCATCATCATTATTATCATTATCATCATCATTACTATTATTATCAATATTGTTATCATCATCGTTATCATTATCATTGTTTATTTCATTTCATTATCATCTTTATTTTTGATAATGATATAGTAGATGTTATTTTTGTCATCATCATTTTCATTATCATGGAATAATCTAATCTTGTTATTATCATTATCATTGATAATGATATTGTAAATTTTATTTTTATCCTCATATCCTTATTTTTCTTATTGATGTTTGTAATTAGTATTATCATTTTCGTTATCATTATTATTTTTATTATGTTCGTTATTATTATTATTATCATTATCACCATTACTATCATTATTTTCTTTGTGGTTATTACGATTATCCTTATCATCATATTATTATAATCATCATTCTCATCATTATTATTATAATCATCATTCTCATCAATATCATTATTGTTATCATTTTTACTATCATTATTATCATTAAAATAATAACGATGCTAATAGTAGTGATAATGATGATTCTTATTATAATTCTTATCATCATTGTTATTATCATTATGAATTCTATCATTATTATCATTCTAGTTATCAATTTCCCGTTTAACATTATTATTATCGTTATAGATATTATCATTATGGTTATTGATATAATTATTATTATTATATTAATTACCATCACCATGAGTATAATGAATGTAATAATTCCTTTATGTTATGTGATTGAAATATCAATCAAAAGGAAAATTATGATGATAATAATGATAATATCCTTCATAATGATAATAATAATAATAATGACAATAACAATAAAGCTGATAATAAGAATGATAATGTCGATATCAACTGCCATGTTATTCAATTTCCCATCACTCTCTATTTGGGGATCCTTATGTTATCCAGTGAAATTGCGAAGAAACTGAACGGGGAAATTAATAAAAAAACACAAGAGTGAGATATTTCTATGATTTTTTTATTACGAGGCTGAACCTTTAACACAAGCCACAAGGGCACACATGTATAAAAATCAGGCAAAGAACATCTTACGAATATGGCTGGTAAGGTCACAGGACGAAGGGGGGGGGGGTATGGAGGGTCAAACACATACACAGATCAAGGCCGTTGGGTTAAAGGCTGGATATACGAAATCAGGTCTTTTTTTCTGTGCCAGGTCGATGGGTGACCTGATCACGCTGGGGTCGGGGTGCTATCGTTTATTAGGGTCATTAAAGGTATATATGAATTGGGTTGTAATCACCCTCTGACGTGACGGCGCGTTCTTCTTACTGGTCTGAATCTGTGATGATAATGAAACAACAACAATATTATTAGAAATGGTGATATTGATTATGATAATAATGATAATGATAACAATATGATGATTATGATGATAATGATGATGATTATATTAATGCTAATCATGAAAATAAAAATAATCATAACAATTATAGTAATGATAATTGTGATATCGGTTATAATTATCATATTAACGATAATGATAAAAATGGTAGTGATAAGGCTAATATTAATACTTATAATAGTAATAATAATAATAACAACAATGATAATAATAATGATAATGATAATAATAATAGTGATAATAATAATAATAACAATAACAATAATGCCATTCACAATAGTAGTGATAACAACTAGAATAATAACAATAGTTATTCTCTCACATGCATGTTCCACTAAATTGCGATTAGCATTGCCAGTCCTTTCCTAAACAAACTTATGCCTGTACATATTTTATTCGTCATACGATCCTTTCTCCCGATCTAAACTTAGGCTCTAATCTTTCCATAAAAAAAAGTATTCTCGGCCCGATCTAAGGCAGGGACAAAGTCGTAATCTTTAATTCTCTTGTGGTCACACCTTCCCTTTATTACTTTCAGTTGACATCAACCTTCCTACTCACAGACCCCCTTCTTTCTTTTCCCTTTTCCACCCACTGTTCTGAAATCCATTTCGCTCCGATACTTCGTACTTTAGTGTCCTGTTGGGCATAAACCGTACACCGTTTGTTGCCGTTAAGGCCCATAATAATGTATCATAATTTCGCCCTTGATATATCGTGGGCTCCGACGTTCTTCGGCTTGATATTCACACGGTCAGTGTCTCTCGATTTGATCCAGTTTGCCTTTCCTGGATTCCTGTGTCGTACTCTTGGTTGGAACTTTATGAATTTCATATTCAGCCTTTTTTTTCCTATCATTAATATTGTCTTTCTTTGATATTCATAAATGAATATATA
>BOPN01001775.1:246360-251360 GCA_017312705.2 Penaeus japonicus | reverse complement strand
GAGCCAATTTTAAATCTTATGAATTAATGTTTTTTCCATTATTTAAAAATTCAATGGTTTAAACAAAGAATAACTTTGTAGGCTGATATGGGAGAGCGGATGAGAGTCAGCCTTGAAGATAAGCCGTGGGTGAGAGTTGGTAACCCAAAGACAGCGGAGTGCGAGGCAGTGCGCATCAACCTCTTGCCTGGCATTTTGAAAACCATTGCAGCTAATAAGCATGTTTCATTGCCTATTAGACTGTTTGAGGTAAGTTTAGCTTGAATTTGATTTTTATTTCCATTTGTTTGTTGGAGGCAGGGGGTCACTTTAGATGTAGGATCTATGGTATTTAAATTTTTCTATGCTCTTTTTTCAGTCATTGTGAGAACTCATTACACAGTGAGTAAACACAAGAGATTACTTATTTCTCTATCAGTCTCCTAACAAATACTTTATGATAGTCACTGAGAATCTAAGTAATAAATCATCTATCAATAATGGTATGCATTGATGGAAATCTTTTGTCTCTGTTGTTTAATAATAATCTCTCCTTGCCTTCCAGGTGTCAGATATTGTGCTCCGTGACAAATGCTCTGCAACTACCAGAGGTACTGGGGCTCGAAACCACCGCTTCCTATGTGCAGTAAACTATAACGTCAGAGCAGGAATGGAGGTAGTACAGGGTCTTCTTGACAACATTATGATTGCTCTGAAAGTTCCGTTCGCCGATCAAGATAATGCTCGAGGATACTCATTAGAGGGGAAGGACTGTAAGTACTGTTTTTTCTCTCAGTAAAAAGTTATATAGTGTTTCCACTACATTCAGATGAAAAAGTGTTTGTATGTATATTCTTCAGAGACTTGCAACTTTGCTATTCATAACCAATCTCCCTTTTTTCCTGACACAGATCCAAGTTACTTCCCAGGATTCTGTGGTGACGTGCTGATTAATGGCGTGGTTGTTGGCCAGATAGGACTTGTTCACCCAGAGGTCATTACCAACTTCAACCTCAATAACCCTGCTGCTGCTTTGGAGCTTAACCTGGAGAAAGTTTTGGAAGTCACAAACTTTGGACATTGTTAACCCCATTCTATCATGGTATTAAAGAAAGTTTAGGAACTATACCACCTATATTTAATGCCTTATGACCAAATAAGTTGTACTTTATATTGGTCAAACTACATGGATATAAATTTCATTGTTATTTAATATTTAAGATAAATGTGTGTGTATATGCCACTTATGTTTTACATGTGCCAGATTAGTCTTCAGATGCATGTTCCTTTGATGTATGTAATATTAATAATGGGAAATTGTAGTTGTGTACAAGGTCAATCTTCTTTGTGGAATAAACATACATTAGACAATTTAAAAGATGTATTATTTAAATTTTCTCCCTTTAGTATCAGCCTTTTAAATTAATTTCATAGTAACTGATTTGCTTGTGATAAACAAATTACCAAGAGAATATCTGGCTTAGTATGTTGCTAAATATAGTCAGATAATAGCATCACAAACTTGTTCAAAGGAAGCAAAGCTTCACTTTTAACTTAGTTTCTTGAATATTCCTCTGTTTGATTCTGATTGTGTCATATCCAGCTTATCTTTTAATTAAAAAAAAACAAACTAATTTTCAATGTGTCTGCTAGTCTTAACACTTGCTTTTTAAAAAGTGAGTTATGTATCTTCAATTGATATCTTAGGGTAGTAATACAACCATACTATATCTGGAAATTTATATATAATCTATGTATAAAACTACTTGTATAAAACACAATGATCACATGAGATTTTGAAATATGATATGATAACTGCCGTGGCAAAAGGTCATTCATATGTGAATTAGCTTAAATGAAGAGAGCTGACATGATGAATAGTGCTGACAAAACATGGAAGATGATTTCTACATACTGGAATAAATAAGTGGAGTAATATCTTCCCATTTCATACAGCTGTAGATGATAATGTCTATTATTACCTAAGACAGCAAGCAGTGACTTATGACTTCATTACACCAAGGGCATTACTGTCCATTCATGTATTAACTATGTCTGTAATATGTACAAAGTCCTTGTTTCTACTGTACACAGTATCCACCTAAACATTAGGTGCTGATCTGAATTTGCCCTGATGCTGACAAATAAAACAATATCCCCAACTCTCCCTTCACAACCTACAGCCATGGGTACCAGGCTGGATCCATGGGACACAAGTTGTCAACGAAGTTCACAACCTACAGCCATGGGTGCCATGCTGGATCCATGCGACACAAGTTGTCCACACAATTCACTGCACGCACCAGCTGCGTCACCTGTAAGAACCAAAGCATTTAAACAAGGGAGGCACTTACATTATTCCTCATACCTATATAAATAAATCAGGAGAGCATTATAATCTGGAAGGTAATTACATTAATCTTCATGCATAAACAAAATTTCAAAATTACTCATCATCAAAGTCTAGGAGTACAGAAAAAAAAACATACCTTGCTGTCAGCCCCATCACTGGATGCCAGCGACTGTATGCGAGTGGTTATGGCTGTGACTGCTTTGTTGACGCGAGTAATGAGGGCTTCCCCTTCCATTGGTCCTGTACCCTGAGAGCCCTCTACGCTGGCCCCCTCCTGCCGCTGGTGCCGGAAAATGGAAGAGAACTGCTCTCAATGAAGTGATAGTCCTAGGCATGACTATCCATGATGAATAACTCAAGAGCCTCAAGCTTTATTAACCCATTAGCAGCGGATGGCATGATTTGCTGCAAAGGCAGAGTCGGTCATAGACGCGGATGGCATCATGCCAGACATGTAAAACAGCCATCCTACTGCACAGACCTTTTTTTAATACCGCGACCAATGGGTTAAGGGTATGAGATGCAAGCAAAGCAGATTTGGAGGAAACAAAACACTTCAGAAAGCTTTCAGTCAAAGGAAAAACTATAATGTAAAAGGGACATGTAATGGAGTAAAATTTTAATTATTGTCATGTTAACAAAATAAACTTAATCATGTCAAATTATATATTTTACTCAATATTCACTCTACTAACTGAAGCTCAATCAAAGTGCACATTTCCCTTATTTTCAAAAGAAATTAATAGGCCCCACTGTCATTAAAAAACTCATCTTACCTTGTGCCATGATATGATTTCATCCCTCATAATTGCTCTAAGGAATGCATTAACCTTGAAAGATGGAGTAGCCAGACACCTTGCTGTAGCCACCATGCAGGCTGTGAAAGGCCCTGAGACACCAATACTGGTCACTAGCTCAGCCAGATTTGGAGTCAGTCTAAACGGCACTGGTCGATTCCCATCTAATTCACCTGTAATTGAAAACATGGTTAAATGAAGATCTATGTATGTAAGCAATCACTCAAAAATACAAACATTCACAAACATACAATCATGCACTCACTCACTCAGTCATCGTAATTTCATGCATATGGTTACTCATACACACTAACACACTCACACTCCAGTCTACTAAGACACAAAATTATTCCATTATGCATCTCTAATCATTCCACCATGCACCAAATCATTTTACAATTACTTTATTAAAAATATGAAAAATGCGAAAATACTTTTCAGCAACAAAAAAAATTCTAACAAACCTTTGGCATCATCAATGTTAAATTTGAAATAGGCAACATTGATAAGGCCGGAGTCTTGGTGTATGTACATCATATCAGGATACAGCTTAGTCAAGTGGAGCAGGTATTCCATTAGCCCAATTAGTGCTAGCTGGATTGTGAGCTGAAAGCAAAGAATATACCACATGAAAACAAATGATAGAATGCACAAAGTATAAAATTTCCAAAGGAAACAAAGGACCAATATTCCTCCAGGAGACAAAAAGCACTTCATATAACCTGGTACTATTTTTTAAAACTAGCAAAACCCCTTCAATATTGTATGAGTGTAAAATCTGTTGCCGCAAACTTACAATCTTTCTGAATGTCCAGTAGTGCGTTGGGTTTGGATAAGTGGTGAGGGCCCAATCTCTCAGCATCGACCTGGGTACCATCACATTTTGTACCTCTTTCACTATCTCTCGTAGTACTTGATGAGAAGCCTGTGAACCTCGAGCCTGTTGCGAGTAAAGAAAGCATGTGTGTTATTAATGTTATCATCTCTGACAAAGAGTGAAAGTGAACACTCCTATTGCTTGTAAGCAGAGGCTAGTACTGACAACACTTATTACCCAACTATAATCACAGTATTGATTGCTTAATCTGCATGGAAAAAATATGGCTAACCAAAACTCAGTGACCAAATGAAGCCTCAATACAAATGTATACACATAAACATGTGTCCCTGTTAGTTTACTTCCTCTACTGACATCTTTGATCAAGACAGTACCTGAAATCTTAAGCCTCACGAACAGAACACCAATGATATGAAAAATATTAACTTAGAAAACTTAGGCCTACCTGTACAGCTGCCAGCCTCTCATAGTATCTAGTGACGGGTGTATCAGGTTCCAGTTGCCTCTTCGCACACCGCAGCTTATATATGTCAAGAAGTGAGAGTGAAGATACATTGTCCTCCACCAGTCTCATCTGTGGTGACACAGCCACCACACGACTGATGCTTAGGTTGACAAGTCTACGACTCGTTTCCTGTTAAAGATAATGAGTGAATCAACAAATGTATTAAAGTAAGAGACAATACCAGATTCTCTATCACTATAGGAATAAGCATAATTTTTCACAAATTATTATTTTAAGCATTGTGTATTTACTATCTGCAATACACACCATGAAAATTATATAATTAATAATCAATCTGATATATGAATTACACAATAATTTTTTACAAGAGCCATATCTCACCTTTTGTTTGGCAAAGAAGTGATTCAGCATTCTTAGCAGCTGCAAGACCCGTTCCTCTCTACGAGCATCACTGAGTGAGTAATCATTAACCACAAGATAGGGATAAACCCTGCCATTGTGACCACGAATGTGGAGCCTTCTAGCTGCAGAACCGTGCTTCTGCACTATGTCCACTCTGGGCATGAA
>BOPN01001775.1:236360-241360 GCA_017312705.2 Penaeus japonicus | reverse complement strand
CCTTGCAGCTCATTCTTGCCCATTCCTGTCGCTGTGGCCATCTGGTGGTAGCACTTGACCTGCTGCCGGATCTTCTGGAAGCAGTCCACCACCGGCACTGAAGGGATGGTGTGGATCCGTGACAGAGACTCAAAGCACACGTTGCTCAGGTTGTGCTTGCGTGCGATCTTGCCAAAGTGGATGATTGCTTGCGCAGAAGCATGGACACCCAGCATGCTCTGCAAATATTACACAGTGTTACTTGTCAAATTAAGACAATTATCTTGTTGGCAAAAAGAGAAGGAAAATAGATGATACAAATCATATATCAGTATCTTCATAATCTATTCCACAAAAATTACTTTATCAAATATATGACCAAGTAATGTCAATGAATAAACAAATAATCAAAAGAATAAGTAATATTCACAGTAATGATATAAATAAATGCATAAAAGATAGTAAATAACTTAAAATATAAATAAAAGAAAACAGTACAGAAAAAATAAAAATAATAATAATTATCATATTAATAATAAATAAATAAATAACAATGAAAAAAACAATAATAAGAAGTTACATAAGAGCATACCCAAACAAACAAATTATAGAAAAGGACTAATAATACTGATACACACCTGATTTTCACTTGAGTCATTATAATGATTAACAATGAACTGATAATGATGCTGTCGCCAGGTGAAAATGTCTGACCAGTGGGAGAGGTCATCGGCTATGACAGGCAAACGGTTGCGCCACGTCTTGACAATGGCCTTCATGTCATGGAGGGAGTTTGTGCGGCCATGAACGAGGCCTTGGTGGATCTGGCAAGCCTCTTGGAGTTCCATGACCTGCAGTAGATCATTTATTAGTGATATTTACTTGTTCGCAATTCAGGAAGCTAAAAATGTCATAAACGAATCGTCAATTATTTTATATTAATAAGTAAACGAATAAATGATATCTGGTCTTGACTATGTGCCTGCCTATTAATGATGGCCAATATAATTTTCTGGAGACACATGTATTTACAAATATAGATATTCATGCCTAAAGTAATTAAAATATCAAGACAAACATATTAACAAAAATTCCATCATCTTTATCATAATATTAAGCACAATATATAAAACAAACACCCATAACATCACACCATAGCACACGTCATTATCATTACCTGTTGGGCAGCTTGCAAGTAAGGTAAGTGGATGTGGGACACAATGTGCGGAAGCCTCTTCCACTCTCTGATGCAGAGAACCGTTGCTGCCTCCACAAGCTTCTCTACCAGCTTGAGATGTTCCTCCTCTGGGTGGCAGATGGCAAGGTAACCTCGGTACAGGTTCACCTATTTTGGCAAATGAAAAGACTTGAATCAATATCTACATTTCATAGAACTAATATCAAAAGCATAATAACAAGATTGCATTAATCTATTATGTACACAATTGAATAATTAAATACATAATCTGCATTTTAAAAAAAGGAAATAAATATATTTTAAAGAAACAAATACAGCAGCAGAGAAAATAGGTGCTTAATACAAATTCTTTAACTCATCATACCTTCCAAGCTAGCTCCTTTGGGTACGACTGCTCTACATGGGCCAGTGCCTCCTTCATGCGTGCCCAGTTGGGGACCCTCCACGCACTCTCAAGAACCAAAAGAGCATTCCCTGATGCTTCACTACTGCCATATTCTTGCACTAAGTCCCACTGGTTCAGCTCCTTTGCACATCTTTGCACAACAAAGAAAAAGATACATTAGTAAAAAATGGCTAATTTTTACAAAAATCAAATTATCAAGCATTGGTAGTTATAGTAAGAGAGATTTTTACATCTGTACCTATTCTACTTGATTGTTAACATTAAACATTAATATTCCCTTTCTGCCTTCATGTGGTTCTCCATGTACCCAGCTTCTTTCCACCTAAATTTCATCTTTTTCACTTTATAAACATTCTTTCTCCCTCTCTCTTTCTCTTACAATCTTGGCTACACCTATAAACATTTCACACATATGCCCTTTCCTTTTACCCTTCCTTTAAAATTCATATAAAACTCAAGCTATTTAAAGTCATCCCTTTGTTTTAGCTCCTTCTTGAAAAATATTCCAAACCCTTGGCAAAGTTTCCTGTTCTATTCAGCTCTTATATTCTGCTGTTTATGTCAGGCATGCTCTGATACCGTTCAACACTGACACAATAACTGCTCACCTTATCCATCGATCTTCCCAGAGTTTCATCTCAGACTGTAGCTTGACTGGAGCTGGTCTAACTGCCATGTCTGTGCGGGCCTTTGTCATGGCCAGCTCGTATGCTGCCTGCGCTTGTTCTAGGAAACCGTGCTGCTCAAAGGTCACAGCCTAAATAGCAAAATGTTTTTATTTAGAGATCACTGGCTGTAACCATCCTTGTACAAATGATGATTAGTTTTTCACTTTATAACATATAAATAGAAAAGGCATAATATGAGAACACTTGCTCTATACAGGCATAAAAAATAATGTTCTTGTCAATCATTTCAGCCTCATACTTACCAGCCTTGTCTCGTGATAATGGGCCACTGTCTGCCACAGTCCAGCCCAAAGATCCTCTTCTTTCAACAAGGAATACATCTCTGATAGAGAGTCCAGTATTTCCTTGAGAGAAGAAAAATCAAATACATGAAAAGAAAATCCAGTGCATATTTACTATAAAGCACATACTCAGTTTAAATTATATTTCATGCAAGATTCTATGAATATAAGCACCAAAGTTGTAGCAATGGCACTGAGGTTATTCCATATATTTCAATAAATAATGTGTATCTTAATGAACAGCTCAATGATAAATGGAGAAAAGGAAAAATTGTAGATGAAATCCTCCCTTTATCATGTGGTTTCACTTATTTTTCTAAGGATGTTATCTTGAAAAGAAATACAGGAAAGGTAAAATGCCCTAATTTTTTTAAAAACAAAAAGAAAATCATCATACTGTCATAAATGCAGGACCAAAGCACAGTGATACCTACATGATCTATATCACAAGCTCTTATCTAAAACAGACACTGCTTTTCCATATGGGTATAATATGAATAAAGACCTAAAAACAGCTATCTAGTCCCTTAACCCTCGGTGCCCACCTGTTGGGGATTGGTGACAGGCTCCATGTCATAGGAGTCGTACAGGTCCTTCTTAGTAGATCTAGGAGTGGTCATGGCACCCTGTTCCAATGCTGCCTGTTCCAGGAGAAGGGTCATGCGGTGCCACAGGTTATGGCTCTTTCCCAAGTACTTCATGATGGCTGGTCTGATGGGCACTGGTGGTTGGCACTGTGCCAGGGCCTCTGTGAAGGTGTGGAGGGCCGAGGGATGGCAGTCTTTCTGAATGACATGTGATCCTGAACACAGGAATGGAATCACTTCACTTGCAATACCCTGAAATGTTGTAGAAAAATTAGGAAATGCATCTTTAAAATCTATTTTCATACACAGCCTACACATACAGAAAGTTATTCAGAGTACACAAAATGTATTTCGTTTTTTTATCCCCTTTTTTTTAATGTTATCCCTTTCAGAATGATACTGTATGAAAGTTAACAAATGAAAAAATATATACCAAAATCAATCACCTGATGTAGAAATAAATAAAGGAAAATACATCCACACACATGCACGCACGCATGCACAGAGCTTCAACCCCTGAACCAACCTGTTGCTGTTTCTCACTGAGGATCTTCCATATGCGTGGGAAGAACTGTAGCCACACCCACTCTGCCAGGCTGGTGTCCATGTGGCACAGCTGGGACACAGCCGACAGGAACTGCCACGTTGTCACCTCCTTGACGCTCTCCATAAACTTGGACTGTGGGGACAGAGGAAGTGTTATTCCATTGGCACAGAGGAAAAAGTACAAGAATGAAACATTAATAAGATATAAAAAGAGACTAATTAAGCCTAATATGATGAAATGCATTATTTTACATTAAAACAAGATAACAGGATATAAGCAAACCATAGAGCACAAAATGCATATCACTAATAACAATATATAGACTACTTATTCGAGGGAAATTGAGGAACAGTTGGTACAAAGGGAAATAATGAAAATGCAAGATGAAAATATGAGGTACAGATAAAAAGAGGCAAAGACAGGTAAAACAGCTCACCTGTCTTGACAACAACAGATGCAAGTTGGCCCTGGGATTGGCTTGACTCTTCACATTTCCATCAATGGACTGAGCACCATCTGCAGGGACTGATGAGAGTTCGATGTCGATCTCATCCTGTGGAAATATTCTAGGTTAAGCAAGAAAAATAATGTGTAAAATGAGCTTAACCTGATGACAACATGGTGCACTCAGGCCACAGCCACCTGCTGCATGCACCATCACTCATCATGCCAGCCATACAAAATGCCATGACATGACATTGCGTCCCCGGTGGCAAGTGCTGCCACATGACATAATATCACGTTACCCATCATTAACAAGTTAAAGAAATGGGTCAATTTATAACATCAAAACTTAAGCTGAGCTGAGCAGGCTCATAAAATTTTCTCCAAACATATTCGATCTATCTTTCACCTATCTTGGTAACACAGCCACTCTGTTAACCCATTCACGCCGGGAAAATTCTGGCTTTGAATGGTCACAATGTAGGGGGATTTCGAACGCATAGGCCTAATGCCTCAGGATTCTCGGGCACACTAGCCACCGGCATCTGACGCAAAAACCACAAAACGTGTCAGCACGTCATCTGGCATGAATGAGTTAAAGCACTTCCAACATCTTTTCCAGCCTTGTAGAACCAATGTATTAAATTCTAGATATCCATTATGCATCACTGCACATTCTCTTGAATGTCATTAACAACAAAAAATATTTAAATGCAATGATACACATAGACATTCACACATACTGGCATGTTTGCACACACACATACTTATTATACAAAAAGTAACTGGAATGAAATTTCAGATTCACAGAGCTACTTCTTGTCAGATACTAGCATTATAAAAAAAAAAAAAAAAAAAAAAAAAAACAT
>BOPN01001775.1:231566-236260 GCA_017312705.2 Penaeus japonicus | reverse complement strand
AAATCCTTATTCTGTTTTACAAACCACTATCTGATTTCTGAAAATCCTTATTCTGTTTTACAAACCACTATCTGATTTCTGAAAATCCTTATTCTGTTTTACAAACCACTATCTGATTTCTGAAAATCCTTATTCTGTTTTACAAACCACTATCTGATTTCTGAAAATCCTTATTCTGTTTTACAAACCACTATCTGATTTCTGAAAATCCTTATTCTGTTTTACAAACCACTATCTGATTTCTGAAAATCCTTATTCTGTTTTACAAACCACTATCTGATTTCTGAAAATCCTTATTCTGTTTTACATTAAGTGAAGTAACTGAAATATATTGCTTCTCTGAAATTAAAAGTGACATATACAGACAATTCTTAGTGTATACTCAAGATATAAATCTAAAAATGGTTGTATTAGATTCTTAAATCATGCAAGACCTCAGCATAACTAAGTTCCCCTTACAATATTCCTTACTTAATTAAATAATGAAGCTCTTTACAATTTACCATGCAAAAAAATCATTCCATCCAAGATAAAACTCAACATAAAACTTCCTTAATAAGGTCTACATAATACAGAATTTTAGTACAAAAAAGAAGTATGATTATATGCCACAAACTACAAAAAATAACACCATCAACCATAACACATCCGAGAGAGTGGTCATATCTTTTCAAATGATCAAATTTGTTAGAAGTGAAAAAACCTGCTCAGTCCCAAGGCTGATCATTTGCTATTTATGTCCAACACATGCTTGGCATAACCATACATCCCATAACAATTAACCAACCACAATCAAACAAGTATCATTTGACCTTTTTCTATCCCAGCATCCAAGAGCACTTACCAAACCTTCATAGTTAAGCTCTTGTATGCTCCTTTAGTACACTACCTTTCCACACATCAGTGTTATAAATCATCAACTACCACTCACATATTCTTACATTGTATTCTTTTCTTATATACATTATCTTTTCTTGTGTATACATACATAAATACATTTCATATTCATATGAGGTCATATCCCTACTTACATTCAACCATCACATCTGTCATAATGAGACATTGTGCTTTACAAAGATCTTCCCTCTACCTTCAACCTTTTCCCAAATCTTTACCAATCATCAACCTTTAACCAATCCTTTCCAATCAATATGATGCAACCATGAAAAAAAATCCCCTAAACTCCACCAAAAGAATTTCCAAAACTCATTCAACTACTCGAGCTGTGTGTTTGTTAGTATGGTGAAACTGCAACAGAAAAAAGGAAGCAAAATTACAACAAAAATAAACCAATCAAATCAGAAACTAACAGATTCCTCCTTAAACTTCTGTCAGGCAGGCATTCCCGATTTATGTAACACACCTCGAGTGGCAGCGTGACAGACTGGGTCTTTACCTCCTTATCTACAGAGGAATCAAGGGCTTGATCTAGGTCAGACGCCTCCTCTTTTATGCTGGCAAAGACAGAGAAGTTAGCTCGCTCGGCTGCATCTGCCCAATTAATCACAGCTGTTACCCCTGGGAGAAGCACCTGTGTCGATGAGTTCTGGATCTGAGTACCTGTGGGCAGAAACAATTGTTATATAAGACAAGGGGTAATCAATGCTAAGCAATATAATTTCTGTCAACTTCCTGTGAACAATGATGCATATATGGGATTGGATATGATCTATATGACCTCCTGCCTGTTGCAGGAAAAATGGCTTGGAGGCATTGCTGGCAAGAGGAGGTTTTAGTTCACTATTTATCTTTTTTTGTCTTCTCCTATGGGACTATATGACTAGTGATTCCTTCTGGATTCTTATATTTTCATTCTTCAGTATTTAACTGACTAATACACTACAGAAAAAAACGTATAACAGTACAGTACAAATGAGGGTATAATAAGCATATTATGTTTTCTGAGAAGTCCCCATCAAAGCTATACTGAAAACAAGCAGAGAATTCCAGCTTCTCCCCCAGAAACAAGAGTTTTGGCTCCATCATGTATAGGCTTAATGCCTTGGGTTATTTTCCTACTAAAGTGGCAGCCACCCATTATGCACACGATCACACGGCGAGCCAGCCATGTAAAAAGCCACGACCTGATATCTCTTTCTCGGTAGGAATACCTGCCATGAAGTGATATCATGTCATTTGGCATTAACAGGTCAACAAAGAAGTAAGAAACACAAGAACAATTTACCTTGCTGAGCCGTAACAAGGAGAAGCTGAATGCACTGCTTGATCCAGTAGTGCGGTCCCATGTGGTCCCAGTTTTGTGAGCAGATGATGTACAGCAGCCGATCACTGAGTCTGGATCTCATGCTCTCATGGAATACCTAGAAATGTGAAACACTCTCAATCAAATATTCCTACATGTACATCAAATAAAACATTTTCAAGTACTAACTAATAATAATCCTTCTTTCTTGTATAGTTCAACTGATTGGGGGATTGCAATGCAACTAATGTAAAAGGTAGTTTAGGTAGGATCAAAAAGTATAGAATGACAATATACTTTACCTGGAAAAATTTGGCTCTAATGGGAGGCTGTGTACACCGCAAACCAGCCAAAAAAGCAGGCTCAAGTTTGGCAGTGAGTTCCGTGTTCCTAAGAGTCTCATCACGATATACATGATTCACCAACTCCAAGAACTGAGCCATTAGTTCTGTGTCCTCAGAGAATCGCTTCTCTACATACTGCATGAGTTTTACCAAGAGAATGGACTTCTCACGCAAACTTGGACCCTGGTTGATGGCAATTGGAGTTTTGTTTTTGACCCATTCCTCCACCATCTGCCAAAAAAAATGCATGTTACAAAAATTTACCAATCCTGGCATTTCTTAGAACTATACACTTAACACAGTCACTATCACTACTTAAGGAGGAACGTCATATTTTCGGCTTAAAAAAATTGTTTCCTGAAAATCCTTAAATGACATCGTGTAGCCTTTCTGCACATTGCACAACAACCTGCCAGGCACAAGTGCATTTGGCGTCATTTAAAAATTTAAATGTCTACTACCCCACGCAGTCGGGATTTAAATTTGTTTACATCTATACTGTCATTTACCTTCTTATAGCTTCTTCTGTATCTTATTTTTTCTTTTTTTTTTTCGTGGTTACATGTACGTTTGGTACTGTATGATATGTTTTTCGCTGGTGTGGAGGGAGCGACGCAAGCACGTGCTCGATTTTCCCAGCGTGAGCAATTATATGCTGCATTCTCACACAAATTATTTGTGTTTTTTTGCGCGCCATTGATATTTAGTGCATTTTTCGTGTTACATACACAATAGAAAAACGTAAAAGGAAGACTTTGGCATGGAGTGTCACTGCAAAAAAGAGAATGGAGGCGGATTGGGACAAAGTAAGAAAGGAGAAAAGTGACGAGGTGGAACCTCAGCCAAGCACATCACGGGCTGATCCCAGTGCATCACCCCCCCACCCCCCCCAGCTGGCCCGGAACACATGGATAAAAAGAGGGTATCTCCACGCCAAACCTCTTCTCCCTTTACTCCCGATTCCGATTCCGATTCCGATTCCGATTCCGATTCCGATTACAAACAAAACACAAGAGACTTACGAAAAAGCCGTCCGAGTCAGAAGATTATCACCCGGGGGGCTTTGATGCATAGGCCTAACACGGCCACGATGAGTTGGGTGGCACCCAATGACACCCTCCCCTCTGAGGGACTAATATTTTGTCTTTTCTAATACATGTGCATTCCTAAATTGTATTAGAAAAGAAAAAGGGGGACCAGCTGCCAAATGCAATATCGGGGACATGACATCCCTTCCCGGTAAAAGTGACCTGAGGTGACCTGAATGACCCTCCTTGAAGATATGATCTTTTCAGCATCATCAGGTGTAAGGAATGGAATGAGGCATAGTTATATTGTGTTAAAAAAAACATTACTGTATATTGTAACCTAAACATTAAAATGCGTTTTTCTCGAAACTAAATTTTCAAGGGTTAAATTTATATATCTCAACTTCTATTGCTCTGATTTTAACATTTCTTAAGCCAAAATACTCAGAAAGGAGATCTCTTCAAAACTGCATATTCAAATTACTTTATTTCGAAGCTCGTAGGATCTATAATTTTTTTCCGGTAATTTTTACAAAAAAAAAAAAAAAAAAAAAAAAAAAAAAAAAAAAGTTTGATTTACTTTTACTTTGTGAACTTATTATTTGTGATATGCAAATGCCTATAGGCAGTCTTCTTCCTTTGAGTGTCTTGCAACTTTCATCCAAAGAAAATCCTTCTACTTTGAATAGTTTTTCACAAATATGAATTTTTTTTTGGCATAGGTGAAAATCTTAGAAAAAAAATTTTTTGAAAGCAAGTAATGCATCGATTCTTATGAAAATTAACTCAGAGGTGCAGCTTAAGGGAATGTCCAAGCTGTAAAAAAAAAAATTGATCTACACGAAAAAGTACGGCCGCTGGAAGGGAAAATGTCCGAGACCGCACGTAAAAATGACATTCCTCCTTAACCCGTTCATGACTGGTGACGTGTTTTTTCGTCATACATGACACAAGAGCTCTGGCCTGATGATGGGTGTCATTGAATTGATAGAGCCTGTGATATAACATACTTAAGTCTCTAAATACAGTAGAACAAAAAATAAAACACAAAAATGGCTCTAGCTCTACAATGAGTGACTAAAGTCAAGGTATGTTGCGTGAAGCTGCCTCACTCTGAAA
>BOPN01001775.1:224066-226566 GCA_017312705.2 Penaeus japonicus | reverse complement strand
CTTTATTCTACTAACTCTTCCTTCTTCTTCGATACAATATTTTGTCCCACTTCCAAACACTTTGTCCCTGATACCTGATTATTCTATTCATCAAATACTCTATATAACATAGAATAATAATAATAATAATAATAATAATAATAAACTTTACAACATATAATAATGATGATAATAATAATAATAAAAAAACTATACAACATATAATAATAATAATAATCATCATAATAATCACAATAATAATAATAATAATAATAATAATAATAATAATAATAATAATAATAATAATAAACAATAATAATAAACAATAATAATAATAATAATAATAATAATAATAATAATAATAATGATAATGATAATGATAATGATAATGATAATGATAATGATAATGATAATGATAATGATAATGATAATGATAATGATAATAATAATAATAATAATAATAATAAAAATAAAATATCATACAACATGTAGTAGTAGTAGTAGTAGTAGTAGTAGTAGTAGTAGTAGTAGTATAGTAGTAGTATAGTAGTAGTATAGTAGTAGTATAGTAGCAGTATAGTAGCAGTAGTATAGTAGTAGTAGTATAGTAGTATAGTAGTAGTTGTATAGTAGTAGTAGTATACTAGTATATAGTAGTAGTAGTATAGTAGTAGTATAGTAATAGTAGTATAGTAGTATAGTAGTATAGTAGTAGTAGTAGTAGTAGTAGTAGTAGTAGTAGTAGTAGTAGTAGTAGTAGTAGTAGTAGTAGTAGTAGTAGTAGTAGTAGTAGTAGTAGTAGTAGTAGTAATAATAATAACAAAAACAATAATAACTCCCTTTGTAGTAAGTACTCCAAATAGACAAAGGAATACAACAGCTTCCCACTCACTACAAGACACTTTCATAACTTTAGAATCTTCCGCAGTTGGGAAACATTCTCTTTGCTACAAGAAAGGAAGAGTTGGCTCACAACTTCTTAAGCAGTAGTAATAAAAAATTCCATTGTCAATACATAATGGCAATTTTTTTCCATGTCAGTCACATACGAGGGATTCAGGCACAAACTAGAATTTAAAAACTCGCTACCATATCAGAGCTAATAAAGAAGTACATCAAAACACATTCATTTAGACATGAAGACATCAACAGCAAGCCTAACACAGTCATCTCTTAGGTTTCAAAATGCCATTTTTGTTGTTTACCATTTAGGTACGAATAAGAACTTCACTTCAATTGTTCAGATGGATCTAAGTCATCATAAAAGCAACCTCAGAAGAATCAAATGATAAAACTACAGACATGAGAAATGATGAATTATAAAGTGTTTTAAACTGGAGGCCTACATAATCACAATGGTCATGCAGTCTGTCAGTCTGTCTGTCTGTCTGTCTGTCTGTCTGTCTGTCTGTCTGTCTGTCTGTCTGTCTGTCTGTCTGTCTGTCTGTCTGTCTGTCTGTCTGTCTGTCTGTCTGTCTGTCTGTCTGTCTGTCTGTCTGTCTGTCTGTCTGTCTGTCTGTCTGTCTGTCTGTCTGTCTGTCTGTCTGTCTGTCTGTCTGTCTGTCTGTCTGTCTGTCTGTCTGTCTGTCTGTCTGTCTGTCTGTCTGTCTGTCTGTCTGTCTGTCTGTCTGTCTGTCTGTCTGTCTGTCTGTCTGTCTGTCTGTCTGTCTGTCTGTCTGTCTGTCTGTCTGTCTGTCTGTCTGTCTGTCTGTCTGTCTGTCTGTCTGTCTGTCTGTCTGTCTGTCTGTCTGTCTGTCTGTCTGTCTGTCTGTCTGTCTGTCTGTCTGTCTGTCTGTCTGTCTGTCTGTCTGTCTGTCTGTCTGTCTGTCTGTCTGTCTGTCTGTCTGTCTGTCTGTCTGTCTGTCTGTCTGTCTGTCTGTCTGTCTGTCTGTCTGTCTGTCTGTCTGTCTGTCTGTCTGTCTGTCTGTCTGTCTGTCTGTCTGTCTGTCTGTCTGTCTGTCTGTCTGTCTGTCTGTCTGTCTGTCTGTCTGTCTGTCTGTCTGTCTGTCTGTCTGTCTGTCTGTCTGTCTGTCTGTCTGTCTGTCTGTCTGTCTGTCTGTCTGTCTGTCTGTCTGTCTGTCTGTCTGTCTGTCTGTCTGTCTGTCTGTCTGTCTGTCTGTCTGTCTGTCTGTCTGTCTGTCTGTCTGTCTGTCTGTCTGTCTGTCTGTCTGTCTGTCTGTCTGTCTGTCTGTCTGTCTGTCTGTCTGTCTGTCTGTCTGTCTGTCTGTCTGTCTGTCTGTCTGTCTGTCTGTCTGTCTGTCTGTCTGTCTGTCTGTCTGTCTGTCTGTCTGTCTGTCTGTCTGTCTGTCTGTCTGTCTGTCTGTCTGTCTGTCTGTCTGTCTGTCTGTCTGTCTGTCTGTCTGTCTGTCTGTCTGTCTGTCTGTCTGTCTGTCTGTCTGTCTGTCTGTCTGTCTGTCTGTCTGTCTGTCTGTCTGTCTGTCTGTCTGTCTGTCTGTCTGTCTGTCTGTCTGTCTGTCTGTCTGTCTGTCTGTCTGTCTGTCTGTCTGTCTGTCTGTCTGTC
>BOPN01001775.1:211071-223966 GCA_017312705.2 Penaeus japonicus | reverse complement strand
TATATATATATATATATTTCCCGTCCACAGATCAATATGTATCTATTAGTATAGAATAGTGTATCATACAACACCTTACCAACATCCACTGATCATTAATAATTTTTACACATACTAGGTAATCTAAAGACTTTAAGTCTATCTACTCAGTGCTCTAAAATTCCATGCACTAATAGTAATAGTTTTCATCCTTATCTATCACAGAAAGAGATCCTTGGTTATTCAAATATCATCTTGCACAATAATCAACTGACAAAAAGCCGCGTAAGTGATAATGTAAATAGCATTTAAAGAAACATCATGTTGATAAGAAAACAAGAGTGTTTTTCAAAATGTTAACCATCACCTAAACTATAAAGACACAGGAATTGGTTGCCTCTCACTTATCAGATATATGGTTACTAATCCCTAACAACGGAAAATGTTATAAACACAATCTAAAATGTCATCAGAATCAAACTAAGCTTCATAAAGAATCATCTCTGGTAAGATGCTTCAAGAACAATCGTGAATTCTAGGTTTCCAGACCATGAAACTCTGCCAAACTTCTAGTTTGCTGAGTATGCATTTGTCAAATATATTACAATTCTATATTTGAATGTACATCTAACAAGTTCATTAAAATTTGTACAATGGACAAATCACAGATCACAAGCCATAAATAACTGAAACTGTCAGTGCCATTTTGACGCATATCAATCATTCTATATCAACCCTTT
The DNA here is from genome assembly GCA_017312705.2 of Penaeus japonicus. Classification (NCBI taxonomy): domain Eukaryota; kingdom Metazoa; phylum Arthropoda; class Malacostraca; order Decapoda; family Penaeidae; genus Penaeus; species Penaeus japonicus. Next base: position 223,247 of record BOPN01001775.1, on the reverse strand, counting down.
GACGACGGTGCGTCACACCTGTGTGACACAGCTAAATGCCAAATGAAGAGGGCAACACACCAGTTTGACGTTCCCGTTGCAATATTGCATAGGCCCGGCATAGGGGGTTACCACTTATCGCCGGCCCGTCGGGATTGAGTTAAGAATCAGTTTACGAGGCACTGCCAAAAACACCAATAAGACCCTAGATGATGGTTTCAGCCGACAGTCTTCTCTAAATATGCAGCTATGTAGTGTGATGAGGCTTCCAACCACTCTGTGCTACCAAGAACTATTCACATTCAAAGTTGGTAAAATTTCTATCATCACCCACTAAGGTCAGTTGTTGCCAAACTCAAAATCCTTCTTCAAAAATATGAGACTTCTTCTTCTTCTTCTTCTTCTTCTTCTTCTTCTTCTTCTACTACTACTACTACTACTACTACTACTACTACTACTACTACTACTACTACTACTACTACTACTACTACTACTACTACTACCACCACCACCACTACTACTACTCCTACTCCTACTACTGCAAATCGAATCCTGCACAAGGAACAAAGTAGTTCAAAAGAGAGAGAAAAAAGAAAGAGAGGTAGAGAGAAAGAGAAAGAACGAAAACGAAAAAAAAAGAAAGAGGGAAAGAGAAAAAAAAGGATAGAGATAGAGCGAGAGAAAGAGAAAAACAGAGAGAGCGAGAGAGAGCGAGAGAGAGCGAGAGAGAGCGAGAGAGAGCGAGAGAGAGCGAGAGAGAGCGAGAGAGCGAGAGAGAGCGAGAGAGAGCGAGAGAGAGCGAGAGAGCGAGAGAGAGCGAGAGAGAGCGAGAGAGAGCGAGAGAGAGCGAGAGAGAGAGAGAGAGAGAGAGAGAGAGAGAGAGAGAGAGAGAGAGAGAGAGAGAGAGAGAGAGAGAGAGAGAGAGAGAGAGAGAGAGAGTGAGTGAGACCTATATGCTTATTCTAAGAATACACCAGATCAGCTGTCCCTGTGCTTCTTAATTTCCCTCCAAATCAGTTACCTTTCCAAACATTTATAAGGAAATTCAGCTGAGAAGAGCAAATGGGTGCACTTGAGGAGCACAATCACATCATGCTGTGAAACAGATACATTTCCATACAGCATATATCATGATTTAAACAAATAATTTGATAATGTGCCATGTGTTTGAAAAATACTTCATTCTTTTTACCCTCAATATATGAGCAACTTTAAACTTCCTAGTATTATTAGCCTGCTTTATTTTCATTTACATAGCTCCACTATCAAAAACATAGAACATGCCAAGTCTTGGATGACTGAACTTCCAAGATAACTTCCCTCGTTCATGGTCATTATCCACTCTTATTTTTGTTAATAATAAAACCTTAGAAAAACATGACAATCTTGAACTCACTGGCACCTGCACAATCAACAGGGTGAGCTGGGCAGGTATCATACAGCACAGATGCCAAGTAGGCTTAGAAACAGCCATGCCCAAGGAAGACTGGACCCAAACAAGTTGAGATTGTCATGTCTCCCTGGTCATGCACGTACAAGGCACATGCGACTGAAGCCAAGGTGATGGATAAAAGTAAATAACCAGCTCTCAGGAGTTGTCAGCGCAGTCGTGGGTAAAAAGCTTACCTTTCACTGACTGTCGCAAAAATTCTGGCAGTGTCGAATTATCTAAAAACGAACAGAGTCAAATACTGTAACTGCTTCATAAAGATTCTTTTGTCCTGTTCATCAAGACTTGTGTTCATCATGCAGATGTTAGTAAGTGATAGTAAGTTGCTCTGTTATTACTGTCCATTTATGGCTATCTACGATCACAGCTGGTACAACAGCCAGAATCTTACCTACAAATCACCTCCAATACTACCAAATTCTGACACTTATGATAATGCTCAGATATTTTATGACAATTCCACAAACAGTGCATCGAGTAGGTCATGCATAAATGAATGAAGAGAACTGTCTTGCATAGAATGTAAAGACCTCAATGTACATTACTGCATATACAATGATGTAAACAAGAGAAGAATTATCTTATATATAAACAAAAGACTCTGCTTGCAGTGCCATACTCACCGTCTTCCATGCGGACTGGCATTGCAGGGGTGAGGATCTCCAGGGCCTGTCTCACCACAGATCTCGCTTCCATGGCATGAGCTTTCAAAAGGCTATGGAACACTTGCAGTACAATGCGCTTATGAATGGCAAACTTGGCAATGATGTGTGAAAGCAGGAGGTGTCCATGATATTTGGTGGCAGGGTCCACACAGTTCTTTGACAGCAAACAAGGCCAAGCAAATGTCATGAGGCGCCTCAGTTTCTGACCCTGTCTCTTGTTGCCAGCATCATGGATGTGAGCTGATGCCTGCTCCACTAGCAAGCAGGAGAGTTGCAGCAGAAGAATCCTCACTGCATCACTGTACACAAAAGGCTCATCTGGGTTGATGACTCGTGTGATGAAAACAGAGACAACATTGTCAGGATGGTCTTGGTCTGGTGCCGGGGGATATCCTATGAGCCTGTCCCCATCTCCATTCTCCAAGCTGACTGTAAGGCATGGGATGATGATATACTGAAGGATAACTGACTTCAATTCCTGTGGCACTGACACATCTTCAAAAACCTCCACAAATTGGAAGAAGGCTGATCTTTTCCAGTCTACTGTGTAGGTTTGAGCAACAGTTTGTTCTAGGAAGTCTCTCAAGAACTGGAAGTCCGGAATAAATCTTCCAATAAATGCTCGTAGAAGCTGGAAGAGCAGATTGATATCATCTGTGTGATGCTTAAAATACATCAAAAGGATTGACACTACCATGCGAGGCTCTTTCCAGTGGATGAAATCTGTGTTTTCAGCAGTGTGATGTCGTTCTTGGAATTCATCAGATGTCCAAAGATTCCTTATTGCCATCACTAGCTGGCTTCGTGCAGCAAGCCACTGATCATCCTGTCGAGAAAGGAGTAAAATTATACGAATAGCCAAGTACTGAAGCTGTGCCTGGTCCGCTATGGTGAGAGGTTGTTGCTGGTAGTGCTGTTGTTGGAGTCCAGCTATCTGTACAGCTGTTGGAGTAGCAAGGAGCACAGTTAGAAGCTTGTCTGTACATGTCTGCAAGTGTTGGCGGAATGGATTGCTCTCTTTGTGTCTTACTAAGAACTCTAGATATCTTCCCCACTGCTGGTCACGGGCATGAGGCTCTGAGAGGAACAACTCAACAGTTTCAGCAGGATAACGTAATAAGAATTTCATTAATGGTTCTCTGAATGGGCTGCCAGCCTCAATCAGCAAAGATCTTTCTGTTTGTAACACAAGTTTACACAATACCTCTACAAATCTTGCTGATGCTGCAGGAATCTGATGGAAAATACCAACAATATTAGCACAAAGCTTCAGGTCATTATTATCTTGCTTGGTAACAGATGTATTTTGCTTTCTGTTCATTATAGCCATATCTATAAGGTTTTTCAAGTGTTGGGTAAGTTGCTCACAAAGTTTTTCATTAAAGGTGTATGGGAAGAGTTGGGTCAGGTAGGATAGCCTATGAATGACAGGCAGAGTGACACTTCTATGGTGGAACAGCTGCCCCAACAAGGGGCGCATAGCAGTGTGGACCATCTCCATATCTACCTGGCATCCACTCTGGAATTTCTTTAGGCATTCAAAAGCAGTCTCTTGGAGCTCAGGATGTGAAGAGTTATTCAGAGCTTTATAGAGAGTTGGGAAAATTTTCTCTCTTATCTGAGGAATATAATGACAGGCAGCAAGGGCCTTCAGGGCAGACTTCCTTAAAGGCACTAAATTTCCAATGTTTTTGTAGCATGAAAGTTTTGCCAAGTATGAGTCTTCTGTCTCTACCAGCATGTGCAGTTCTGTGAAAAAGAACTTATGCTCTTGTAGGCTGAGGTCAAGGGTAAACAGACGAGGTTCAAGGGTTGTGCAGAATGTGTTGCCATCCATTAGACCAATCTGAACATTGGCCGGTTGCTGTCTCAGAGGATGTTTCTTTGGAGGAATCATGTCTGCTAATACATCTTTGTGAGGCTGCATCACTTCAGTGACTCCTCTACCACTTAGTTTTGCTAGCACATGAAGACTCTGCATAGCTTGCTCTCTTACTGTTGTGTTTGGAGATGTGACCTGACGCACCAACTCATGTGTAACATCATGAAGGGATTTACTCTGTATCTGTCTCATATCATCTGTGTTGTTTTCTCCTTCCAGTGGAGCTCCACATACCTGCAACATTCTCTCTAGGTTATTTTTAGCCATGTCTACTGCACCACTTGAAACCTCACCTGTCAGGTCCATCATAACAAAGAGTAGTGCACGCAAAAATGGGAACTGGTGTTCTAAAACCCATTTAAGTGCCATGCGTTCAAATAAAAACTTGATGGCAATACACCCACCAAGCTTTGCATACCAAGCACGCTCATAACAGAGTCCACACATTTTCTCAACAAGATATTCCATGAGAGGCAACTGACAAGCTCTCTCTTTTGTTCCAAGGATATTTGTGGCAGCTTCCATGATGAGAACAAGTGCTAAATGTCCAGGCTTACAAAGTTCCTTCTCTTCATGTCCCATGATCACAGCCAGAGCATCAATCAGAACAAGAGGATCCATTCCCTGTACCTTGGTCCAGCGACCCATCATGTTGAAAGGTCCTGCCTGCTGTGCAATTGCAACCATGGTGTAATGCCTAACTAAAGATACCATTGTTGGCAATACACTCTGTCGCAGATCCTTAATGGCTGCTGCAACAAACATGGCAGTTACTGCCATCTGATGCACTTGCCTTGCTTGTTCATCAGGGCACTTATAGTATGGCCCATGCACCGTCAAGAGTTCCTCATCCCTGAAGTTCGGGTGCGTGAACAGCTTGTTGACCATGTGCTTTTCTTCATCAAACTGCATGGAGCCAATGAGGAAACAACGAATCACCTCCCAGCACTGCCGCCTGTACCAAGGCTCTGTATTGGAGGTCTTGAGGGCAGTGAAGGCTGTCTCAATTATTTTCTCCACTGGCAGCATTATGGGTGACTTGTGCTCTGAGAAGTGGATGGTGATACAGGTACTTGGGGTCTCCTGCTCGCTGTACTCCAACTTTTGTGGTTCAATCATCATCTTCCTGTTCCCGCCACCAAACTTTCCAAGGACCCGGAAGGCCACCTGAGCAATGGTATCATTGGGATTTCTGAGTGTCTTCCAAAGAGCTTGCATTAACTCAGCCCTCACTGGCTGAATGTGCTCATACAGAAAGTCTGGTTGAAGGTTGTCCACACAGAGTTCAAGAGTCCGGAGTCCTTGTGAAATGAGAGTCTGAGAGCCATTGAGAGCAGACACCAGAGGATCCATGAGCATAGGGAGGTATGGTAGGAGAGAGGAGAGTCTTACTGGTACAGTAAGACACAGCTCTACAAATAAGTCCTTCATATGTTGCTTGTGTAGACCACTTTGTAAGCTGTTGAGTCCCTGCAGGAGGGTGGGTAACAGAGGAAGGAACTCTTGATACAGAAGATCATGGCTGCCTCCTCCAATGGACCTGAAGAGTGCACGCAGTAGCAGGAAGTAGTTGTAGGGATCTTTAGCACTCATGGCCAGCTCCATTGACCGGTTGACTATTTGGTGGAGGTGTGGCTTCAACATCTGTTCATTTTCTGCTGCAAAAAGTGATACAGACCCAAAGACAAGTTTGAATAATTTCAGATACAAGTTAGATCTGTCCATTGAGGTGCCCATTTCTTCCATGTGACCCAAGAGATATTCTACAAGTATTGTGGCAAATATTGGTGAAGTTGTAGAATTGGCAAGGAAAGAATTGGCAACAATCTGCAATGCAGTATTATGATATATCCTCTCAACCACATAATCAATAGTTGTCGAAAATATTTCTCTGAAGGTGGCTGGATTCATCATGATAAAGACTCCAGCAAAGTGTTCTAATACTTCCTTCTCCTCTTTTGACCTGACAGTCTGAGGCACCTGTCCCCTCTGACCAGAAGGCTGCTGGTTACCTGGTGCATTGAGAGTGTAGATATCCAGTGCCTGCATGGCCCACTTGACTAGACGGATAAACACAAGGGTTTCCTTTGGATGAAACGACTTATTGAGGGTGAGCCCAGGATCAACTGCCGACTTGCATGAGGCACAGCCCCACGTAATTGTCTTGACTCCACAGACAAGGGTCTTGACCAGTGCACGGCAGTCTGACACACTATAGTTGACTGTCACATTGGGTGGAAAGCCAATCCTCTGGGACTCCTTGTCCTTGTTGTCCATTTCTGTTATGCTTAGTCTAATGTCTTCCTTCCTTTCCTCCTGACCTGTGCTGTTACTAGATGTCCCACTGTTGCTGTTTGCGGGAGAACTACTTGATGCACTGTTCAGCTGCTGTTTGTTTTTCAGGTATGGCAACTGGAGCTGTGCAATGGTCTTGAACTTATTGACAAAGACATGAAGCATGCGGATAAGCAGGTCCCTGCCTGCTCCTGGTTCATTAGGGTTGGCCTCACTGCGAGACCGAATGCAATCAACCAGATTTAGTAGTAGTTTGCATGACATGGTTTGGATGCTCGTAGGAAGAGTCTCATCATGTATATTCTTTGAGAAGAGATGAACGGCACGTGTTAGGGCTCCCATGTCCAGCTGCTGCCGAACGTGATGGACCAAGTCTGCCAATGTTGAGTATGCCAAGGGTCGGAGGGTTTCATGTGCCGTCCAGCCTCTTCCAAACAAAAGGCTCTCATCAAACAGCTTATCAATATGAGGGACAAATCCTGAAAAACAATTAAAGTGTATCAGAGGATGAGAAGCAATCAGAAAGTTATCATAGTCACAAAATTACTTTAATCCCTTATCCAATGATATACATGATATTACAATATCATATTTATTATCATCTTTTTCTATCCCACATTGGACACTACTACTTTCTCCTTTCATTACTAATAGCTTTTATTATCAATAAAATAATAATTATCAAACCCAAAAATCATGTCTAAACCAATTTCAACTTTAACCCACTGCTGACAGAGCTGTTTTGGCTCCAAATGGTCGAACTGGGATATTTCAAACGTGTAAGCCTAACAACTCCAGCTATTTGCCCGCACCGGCCATGGCCAAGCACTACACACGTGATCAACTGTACACACAAGTCATAAACTTACTATTACGAAGTTCAAGTGCTAATATGTGCTTTGTGGCAATTAGCAGCTCCTTGCGCAGGTGAGCCACTTCATTGGGGCACAGAGAGAGGAGTGTGAGCATTCCTGTGACCAGCTTCGTAGAGTGCTGTGCAACCACATCCTGATAGATCTTTAGAATGTACGCTAAAAAGGACAGTGTCTTGATCTGAGCAGCAATGAGGTCAACAAACACTTCCTTGTTGAAGGATTCATGCTCCCTGAAACCAAATAGAATTTCATTGAGTTTGTGTGGACTGAGGTTAGAAAGGTATACATATACATACATACATACATACATACATATATATATATATATATATATATATATATATATATATATATATATATATATATATATATAGATATATATATACAGATATATGCATACATATGTATACATATATACACATATATATGTACATATGTGTGTGTATATATATATATATATATATATATATATATATATATATATATATATATATATATATATATATATATATATATATATATATATAAATATATATATATAAATATATATATATATATACATATATATATATATATACATATATACATATATATATATATATATACATATATATACAAATATATATACATATATATACAAATATATACAAATATATACATATATATACATATATAGATAGATAGTTATATATATATATATATATATATATATATATATATATATATATATATATATATATAGATATAGATGGATAGATATATATATATATATATACATATATACATATATACGCATATATATATACATACATATATATACATACATGTGTATATATATATATATATATATATATATATATATATATATATATATATATATGTATATATATATATATATATATATATATATATATATATATATATATATATATATGTATATATATGTATATATGTATATATGTATATATATATATATATATATATATATATATATATATATATATATATATATATATATATATGTATGCATTTATATATGTATACATATATATATTTATATATATGTATATATATATATATATTTATATATATGTATACATATATATATATATATATATATATATATATATATATATATATATATATATATATATATATATATATATTTATATATAAAAACATGTATGTATATATACATGTATATATATATATGTATATATATATATATATATATATATCTATATCTATATCTATATCTATATCTCTATCTATCTATATATATATATATATATATATATATATATATATATATATATATATATATATATATATATATATATTAGATATATATATACATATTTATGTATAAAAAAAAAAAAAAAAAAAAAAAAGTTATATATATATATATATATATATATATATATATATATATATATATATATATATATATATGTATATGTTTATATATATATATACATATATATATATATATATATATATATATATATATATATATATATATATATATATATATATATATATATATATACATATAAATATATATATATATAATATATATATATATATATATATATATATATATATATATATATATATTTTTTTTTTTTTTTTTATTTAATATATATGTATATATTTAATATATATATATATATATATATATATATATATATATATATATATATGTATGTATATATTTATATATATATATATATATATATATATATATATATATATATACATATATATATATAAATATATATATTTATATATGTAAATTTATATATGTATATATGTGCATACATACATTTACATATAAATATATATCCAAATGAAAACTTTATTCCTATAAATCAATATTTCATTTTCCTTTTCTTATCCCATCATAAGAGAAAATCAGAGTACAGGTAAAACCAGGTTCTCTTCTCTTTGAGTATATTAAATACTACAAGGCAAAAGAATAGGATGTTTGCTCTATGAAATGTTCAGCATTTACCTGTGTTGTGCAAATGGTTGGAGAACAATTGTGTTCATGATGAGAGGGATGAAGTCAGCTACATCTTGGTAAACTTGCTGTTTGTACAGCTGAAACATCAGCACCACAATAATGGGCAATTCTGTCAGCACCTTGAGGGACAGCACTGCACGGGGAATTACATTATACTGGAAAGAATACAACATTAAGTATTAAGTCATACAGTCTTATAAGGACAAAGAACTTCAACATTTCCTGTAGTCTGGTCAAAAGCAAATATTAATCATGAAAACTCCATAAAAAATTCATTCAAGTTCTAAACTTAAATCTTAGGGCTCTCTGTAACCAAATCAAATAATCTGTAGGGAAACAACAAAAAGTATATATATATCAATACTGATTACAATGGTCCTCTAACAAACTGCGATAAGCAACCACTTTTTGGCAATTTTCCCCAACGCTCACAGTAATGGAGGTGCCATCCTGCAACTTCTTTTCCGTGTGAATGGGCGTGATGGTGAAGGTCTCTTGCAGTAGGGCCTCGACATTAACCTCCGAGAGATCAGTCACACGTATTACAGGTCGAGGTTCAAAGATTTTATTCATGTGGTTGGGCAGCTCTTGGTACATATTTTTGACAAACTGGAGAAACTGCTGGATCTAATTCAGCAAAAGAGAGGAAGAAAAAGAGAGTTAAATATCATATTTTTGACATAACTTATCCTAGCTTTCTCTTCAACATTTTGCATTCTCATCACACTGACCTTTGTTTAGAAATATTAACATTAGTGATTATTGAAAATATCTATGCAGTAGATTATTTTAGTATACTTTGAGATGTAAAATTAAACTAAAAATAAACAAAATCTAATAAAATATTCAAACATTAATAAAACCAAGAAACTTCATTACAGTTCACAGTAATTTGAGCTTTCCCTAATTTCAGGGGAGGACCTTGGAGGAGAAAGGAGCCTTGACAACATGTTGGAGCCTGGCAGTTTTTAAGCTTTTTCTCATCTTTTGTTCACTAAAACATTACACTGGGGTATTTCAAAATGCACAGGTCTAACACTATGACCTATTTGTCTGCTGAGGCGACAGCCAGGTGCTATGAGCCCAATTACCCAGCATGCCAGCCATACAAAAAGCTTAAATGTGATATTGCGTCCCAGGCAGGCAGACCCCCTAAGTCATGACATGATATCCCATCATCAGTCACTAACATGTTAAAAACTTCAAGTTTCAGGAACTTCTAAGGGTGACTGAGCTCAAACCAGACTAAATGACACTATCTGTTTCACACAGTGCATATTCCCTAAAGTTGTGGTACATCTAGCACATCTCTTCCCTAGTTCACATACTTTGTCTTTAACCATATCAAAGACCTTATTTGCCACTCACCTCTGGACTGAACTGGGGTCTGAAAGTCTTGTGCAATTCAATGATAATGCGAAGGCAGACCATGACATTTTCTTCATTGTCCGTCTCCAGCAATCGAAACATGAGAGTGAGGATTGGCCGCAGATATGTCTTTAATTGCTCATTGCTGGGCAATCTATGGATCATCTCCAGTATCAATTTCCGAAGTTGCTGTGGGGATAAAGGGATACTTAGGACACCAAAAGAATTATACATTTGTATTTTGTTGATGAAATCTCCAATGTGATATCACAAAACTTTCTAGACAGACGAATCAACTTATGGTAACATGAATTAGCAATGGAATCAGTAACAAAATAAGTGTTAATAAAATAAAGTGGAAATTATTACCTGAATATTGTACTCTGATATGAAGAGTGGATCTCCCTCACTCAGGATCTTGATAAATATTTTCATGGCATGTTCCAGGAATGATGGGTATTGTGGTGAGGCAACAATGGCCTGAAGAAGAAGAATTTCAACATACACACCCATTCAATCAACAATAAGCTTAAAACTATGATATCACATAATCATAAATATTCCAATATTTGAAAGGATGTTATATCATCAAAAACCTAAATTGACTCAATGCTAGTTCTCTTACCTCCAGATCTTCACTGAGGGCTTGTGCTGCCTTGAGTTTGTTTTCGTCCTTTGAGCCGGGGTCAGCCAGCATGGACACGTAAGAGCGGAAAGTGTTCATCTGGGCAACGGGGTCCTGGGTCGCGTGGTGACCCACCGATCCCCCACCAGGCCCCATGCTGGACAGTGACTGACTGTCGTTACAGGTCTCCCGACGTTGGGCGAGGCATTCTCATATTCCTGAGGAAGAATCACAATTAAGTTACCTCTTAACCCATTTAACCCATTTGTGCCTGAGCATATATTTGCATATCACTCCCACCATGCAGCCTCTAAGCCTGAGATCTCTCCTAGTGCAATTCCTTGGTGCACCTCTTAGAGAGCTTTTCACCTGCCCAATTCAATGGAGTCATTAGAGGTTTTGTATTTGTTTACAGCATTTTCTCAAATGCAACTCCAACGAGTATATACATATGTAACGATGTAAAATGTACATTTAGAGGGAGAGATCATGATGTTATAGGACATTATCCCATGGGAGCATAATATTTCCTTGATGTGATATCACGTGATCCAGCACATTTGAGTTAAACAATGATACATGTCATTTTGATCTAAGTTTCAACTAGAACAACTTAGGTCTAGGTCTATCAATCAAGTTAAGCCGCATTTTAATCATGAAATTTATCAAGTCACGCTTGAGGCGGTCAAATTCAAAACTGGCTAGTTTTACCAAAACACTTTTACTGACTATGGCTTGTGACATCATGTGTAAATAAAAGTCTTTGGTATGCATGATGACTTTATTACACTTTATAATGACTATGTTACTCCACATATAAACTTTAAAAGACAGCCTTTCCAAAAGAAGTTTGGTTTTAATAAAATGCACAAACATGCAGTATGCACACCTGCAACCCCCTCCACACTCACTGTAATATTCACCTTTTGCTTGCTTGTTTATAATCTTACCTGATTTCTAGTCCAAATATAAGTTGTGCTATATATACAGTGTCAATTTTATTGATAACCC
>BOPN01001775.1:186071-196071 GCA_017312705.2 Penaeus japonicus | reverse complement strand
ATGCATGACATGTTTTCTCCCAAGCATAAAGCTCTGCACCTATGTATCTATGTAGAGGAGGCTTGGTACCATCTGGAATTCAAGCTTACCCTCACCATGGCATGTATAGATGCCATCAATTGTTATTGGGTTAAAATTCATTGGATGCTAATTGTTTTCCCACACAAGGAGTACAAGTTCCACCTGGGAAGTGAGGGGCACAAACAGCAGTTGAACCGACTGGCCAGGAAGCACTCTGTGGTGCTTAGGAAAATCAGGGTGCAACAGAGACAGGAACAAAAGGAGATTGAGGCAAAGTGGAGAGAAGAAAATGGAGAGGAGTTCAAGTCGGCTGTGACCAGGTACTGATTTGTTTTATTGTGTTTTATTTAGTGTATTTAAAGTTATCAGTTATGATTTTCATAAACATTTTGTTTTCTCTCTTATGTGGACTTCGTTCCTTGCAGGCAAATATCTTTTTAATGCAAACTTCATGTAATTCTTTTAACCCCTTATTTACTGGCATTCATTTATTAGACCAATGCATAGCTTAACTCCAGACACCATATAGGACCATGATAATATTTTGAGTTAACTTTTTACCATCAAACATGATTGCTTTCACTGCTTTTCTGTATAATGCAGCCACACGATCTTCAGATGCAGAAAAAACTGTACTATATAGCAACAATTAATCTCAGCCAATGGTAGCATATGATGTTTTATACACACACACCATACTGTTTTTGGCTTGTGAGGGAAAATTGGCAGATAAGGTACTGATAAGGCATTCTTTATGGACGATCTAGATGCCCTATATTTGCAGAGAAGATAATCATGATTAAGTAAATTGTCCTGTCTTGCTATAAGGAGAGAGTGTGCAAAATATTTTGTCATTGCACTTTGAGGTGATTCATTTCAAAATATAAATTTACTTGTATCTGATTCACTAACATTTGGCAGTTTCATTATATAGATAAATATAGAAATACATACAAAGATCCTTGTGTTGGCAAAGTGAAGTGACAAAATTTGTGAGTATTTATAATATAAAGGGATCATTTTACTTTTTGTACAGTAATCGGTAGACACACATATAGATTAGTTGTATTTAAAATCTAAATATGATCAGATGGTGATTGTAAATGTTAGAAATGTCATTCATTTTTAATATCTATTGTGAGTCTTTCTAATGTTTTTGTTTTTTGCCTTTATCCCAGGTTCTGCAGTACATGCAAGCTAGCCTTCAAGTGTCTTGGCAAAAACTCAAGTGAAGGTATAAGCCACCACAACAGAAGCAAGCTACACAGGGTAAGCTTTAACATTACTAGTGTCTTCTGAATTTATTAACCCATTGGTCGCGTTATTAAAAAAAAGGTCTGTGCAGTAGGATGGCTGTTTTAAATGTCTGGCATGATGCCATCCGCGTCTATGACCGACTCTGCCTTTGCAGCAAATCATGCCATCCGCTGCTAATGGGTTAAGATGCCATTCATTTTTTTCTGATGCTCTTGTTTTATTGAGTAATACATGTTTCAATGCTTATGTATGTGTATAAATGATTCAGTATTCATACAATTTCTTTCCTAGATTAAATTAAAACAAAAATAAGTAAAAAAAACATAATCTCTTCCTGTACCTTGAGACTTGAAATTAACTTTCTGCAAATCTTATTTGACAAATTACATTTTAGCAAATTTAAGTCTGTGCTCAAGTTTATAGTCAGATTTATCAACTTAAACATTATTGATCTGTTTCATGCTTGGTCATGTATGTGAGAAAAGTCAAAGCTTGTTTTGTTAGTTTATATTGAAGAAGGGATGAGACACAGTATCAAAGACTCAAGCCCTAGACCCAGAAACAAAATTTTGGGTATTTAAGACAAAATCCAAGATCCAAAATCCATAGTCCAGGATTGCTGTTGCCTGAAGTGTTGAAATTTCATTTTCACTTTCCAGATGGAATAGTCGTGGACTAAAAACAAACAAACCCAAAATTTGTCTTGAAATTTTGTGAAAACCTGCATTACTTGCATAGACATCAATCTCAATTACTACAGTATTTTCTTGGTAATCTATTCCTGTGATGTACACTGCATCCAAGACTTTGATGAACTAAATCACAATATGGCATGAAGAAGTCATGTAATAGTCAGGGAATTTTAAAGATTTTAAGGTGCAAGTACCTGGAAGTTCAGTCTTTTGTAAATTACAATGTAAATTACAATCCATCCCCCATCTCGTCATGATCTCCCTTATATAATTATGCATGCATATACTCATTGGAATTGCATTTGTATAGACATTTTTATTGATTTGTGAAAATGATGTAAACAAATGAAAAGCAAACTTAACATCCTGTTGAAAAGTATTCTTGAGAGTTGCATCGCAACAATGCAACATTTGATGATAAGAGGATTTTGTTAAATTACCTACTAACCCTTAAAATATGAAGTCATTATTATTTTGGTCCAAAATCCTTAACCCTTTCCCGACGGGGCACGCGCTACACGAAAACCCCTAAGCCGGGCGATTGCAATATTGCATTGAAATCGTCACACTGGCATGACGCCCCGGCATCGGGAGTTTAGCTGTGTCACACGAGTGTGATGCATCGTCGTCATAGGGTTAAGATGGAGTACATTCTTCAGTGTGTAGATAAATTATGTGGTTGTAGATGAGGTCATTTTCAAGAAGCTACATTTTTTTTTTTTTTTATAACTCGGTGAGAAGACCTGTTTGTTATAATCAGTGATCTCAGGGCAGCTATCGCAAAAATAGTATCTGTTTGGCATTTCCACAAACTTGTGAAAGATATGTGAAACATGAAATGTAAATTGATAAACATATTGCAAAAGGTGGTAAAGATGAAAATACAGGGTCCTGAAAGGAATAAGTCCAGTCAAAATTTTAAGATAGGTACATCCTTATGTTTAGGAATGAAGATTAAGATGAGTTGACAATTTTCTGCTAATTGACCTGTC
This sequence comes from Penaeus japonicus, assembly GCA_017312705.2. Lineage (NCBI taxonomy): Eukaryota > Metazoa > Arthropoda > Malacostraca > Decapoda > Penaeidae > Penaeus > Penaeus japonicus. The sequence continues at coordinate 193,109 of BOPN01001775.1, read as the reverse complement.
CCTTTCCACAGATGCAGCGACACTACCTCCACCCTCGATGTGGAATATGCAGAATCACTTTCCCAAGCCGTATGGTGTATGAGCACCACATTGCGTCCATCAACCACCTGCGGGTACGTCTGCATCCTCCAGTATGTTGTACCTACCTCCTTTATTCTGCCCTTTTATTTATTTATAGTTTTCTTTGCCTCCTCATTCCTGTCTTCCACACACATTTTCCCCTCTCTCCCCTATCCTCTCCTCTCTACTAGGTCTTGGTGGTGTTTTTTTCAGCAAAACTATGGCTGTCAGTGATAGTTAACAGAGTGGGTCTTAGATTGTTTGTCAAGGCAATTGAAATAATGAAAACTAGCAGCTGTCAGACAGTTGCTGAATCATAGTGACCCTCACTTGGACTGCACAGTGTTTTAGGCAACCCTTTTCCATCAGTTGAACTTTTTGAGAATGAGAGTCCATGTATACCTTTTATTTATGGAGTGTCTACTGGGGTTCTGTTTTATTTTATTTTTTTCTACACATAGATGGCTTTACAAGTGCATAGGGTCAATTACTAGGCTTACCTGATATTACCTGTTAACCTTTTTTTTTAATTTTAGGGAAAAGAAATAATTTTTATTGCTATTATTTTTATATTGACTTAATAATGATAATGATAAAAACAATAGCATTATTCATGATGTAAATGGTAATTGATTTTGTTTTTCTCCAAAATTCATGAAATGGGGCAATGATATAAGTAATAGATTCCTTGATGACTAAGTAAACATGAAATGATAAATAAGAATAGAAGATAAACTGTGGATGGTGCGTGTTCCCAGTGTCAGAGAGTTAGACCATTGATCCCAGTATTGCATGAAGGCATTGTCTGTGCACTAGGTTTTTCTTTTAATTTTTTTTTTCCCATTTGGCTCCGCAAGTACTAAGTCAAGAAGTAGATTTCTAGGCTTACTTGACCTCACCCCATTCCTTCATTTTTTTTTTAATCCTTATTTTAAGTAGCAGTAGTAGTAGTTAGTAGCATTACTAATACTAATACTGTTGCTATTATCATCACAATCATTATTATTATTATCTATTATTGTTATCATTGTCATCATCATTATCATCTTTATCATTATTATAATCATGATCATCATCCTTATTACCATCATTAGTTAGCACTTTTAGCCCATTGTTTACAGGGCTGTCTTGGCTCCAAATGGTAGAAATGCATGGATATTTCAAATGTGTGAGCTTAATGCCTTGACCTATTTGCCTGCGCTGACAATACCGATCACCCAGCGGGCCAACCAGGAGGATATCCTAGACAAAATATCCTGTCCCTGGTGGCTGGTGCTGCCACCACTTGATGTGATATCTTGTCACCCGTCGTTTACGGATAAATATCCTTGTTATTATCATTGGTATTATTATCATCATCATCATTAGTATTATCCCCATCATTATTAGTATTATTATCATTTTCATACTGTTGTTACTATAACTACTACGACTAGATACTGATATTGACATCAACAACAACAACAACAACAACAATAATAATAATGATGATAATAACAACATTCATAATGCTGATAAAATAATATTTTACCTGAAAATTCAGTGAAAGTGGTAAACGAATGAGTTCAGGTAATCTTAGTAAACGGTTCTTTGGTGACTAAGCACTTGTGGAGCCATCTATGAGTTAATCTTCCATCTTTATATACATCAGCACACACACACACCCTCAACCACCCTACAATTTGATATATATATATATACTGTAATAATACATGATATAGAATATACCTCTATGTTCAGGAACAATAGACAGTTTATATGCATTATTCAGTTATTGTTGCAGGTGAGGACAGCAACCATTGACAGTCAGGGTGGCAGCCGACGTAATGAGAGCCACAACCAGGAGGAGGAAGGCGTAGACCTTGACTTGGCTAACTTCATGACGCTCGACTCTGTGGGCGAGGATGGTAAGCTTGGGGTTTGACATGAAAATATGCCTTGACTTATATATTGTTAGATTTGTTTCAGAGTGTGAGAGTAGTTGCTTAACCCATTCACGCCGGGGCAGTTCCGGCTTTGCGCGGTCGCAATACCGGGGTTCTCGAACGCATAAGCCTAACGCCTCGAGATTCTCGGGCGCACAAGCCGCAAGCCTCGGTTGCCCGCTCGCTCTACCCGAGCGCGCGGCTTCCCCTCATAGCGCGTCCAGGGCGTCTGACGCGAAAACCACAATACGTGCTATCACGTCAGCCGGCGTGAATGGGTTAAGTGTGTTTATATAAACATAGTTAAGTATTAATTACGTCATAAGGATAATTATGTATTTATTTATTTTATTTATTTATTTATTTTTTTGTTACATTAACCCATTCACGCTGGGTGATGTGATAGCACGTATTGTGGTTTTCGCGTCAGACGCCCTGGACGCGCTATGAGGGGAAGCCTCATGAGGGGTTGCCCGCTCGCTCTGCCCGAGCGCGCGGGCAACCCAGGCTCGCGGCTTGTGCGCCCGAGAATCTCGAGGCGTTAGGCTTACGCGTTTGAGAACCCCGGTATTGCGACCGCGCAAAGCCGGAACGGCCCCGGCGTGAATGGGTTAAAGAATGGCTTTTGCAATCATAAGGAAGATACTGTAGTTGTATGATTGAATTATTAATTGAATGGGCCATTTCTTAAGTAATTATGAAGCACTATAAAACCAGATTTACTATATCTGTAGACTAGCTTTCTTTTGAAAATCTTTTTTAATCTGTTGGGTAAAATCTAGAATGCCAATTTAGATCTCCAATACTTTAAAATAATACAGAAACATTATATATTGTTTTGTTTAACCCATTCACACTGCAGCTTATATTTGCCTAATGACGCTCATGCTGGCAAGATAACAAATGCATGCAGTGACTAAGTGTGAGATCTCTCCTGGCGAGATGATATATGATAATAAGAGCTATTTGTTCTTGCTTTAAATTAAATTTATGTGAATCAAAATGTGTCAAAATAGATAGAACTCTTATGATTATATACATACATAATGACGTAAAATGTACATTTTGAGGGAGAGATCATGACATGATAGGACATCATCTGGCGGGAGCGAAATATTCCCATGACATAATATCACATCATGTCATATATTGTTTATAGTGAACAAAAGCTAAACAAAATGAATAATTAGAAAATAGTAAAGGTTTCTAAGAAAATGGGAAAAGTTCTATACAGAATCATTAGAAATTTAGGAAAAACTCATTCACACGATTTGGGCTGTATATATCAATTCATAACAATGTATGGTAAACGAATGATAGAGTGCTATGTGCTGTTTATGAGAGCAGGTATATAACAAGTAAATTTTCATGTTTTGTTTTCACTTGCCACTTGTAGAGTTTGCAGGGAAGGGTCATAAGGATGAAGTGGATGGAATATCTGAAAACAGTAAATTTGCTTAAACCCCTTAACCTGATAACGACAGGGCAGCTTTGGCTCAGATTGGTCTAAATACTGGGGAATTTTAAGCACAACTCGTGCTATTCGCTTACTCTAGCCATGGCTGACTGCTTTTTATGGAGCGCTAGCCATATGAAAAGCCATGATGTGATATCACATCGCTAGTGGCAAGTACTGCCACCACAAGATATCATGTCACCTGTGGCAAGTGCTGCCACCACATGACATATCATCATGTCACCTAGCAAGTTAATGACAGATGATGTGATATCGCATCATTGTTCAGCTGATCTTCCTGCAGGGGATGCTATATCACATCATGGCTTTTTGATTGGCCGTGTAGCCACGTCAGCAAACAAATAGCCTGTGGCGTCAGGCCTGTGCATTTTGAAATACCCTGTTGTAATGTCAGGTGGAGCCAAAACTGCCCCGTTGTCAATGGATTAAAAAAAAGCAGGCCATAGAAAAAAAAAATGAAGTGGTTCAACTTGCAGGGATTTTAGGATGTGAATGGAGAAGGCTTTAGGCATAGTATCATTTGTGTTCTCTTGGTAATGCATGCAACCTCATGGCTTACTCCTTGCAGATGACGAAGAGGTAGGCTCGGAGCATGAGGAGATCACAGGGGGCATTGATGCTGTTGAGGCTGCAGAAAAGGAAGCTGCTACAGGAGATGAGGATGAGGATGAAGACCTAGATGGTTCGGAGAGTGGCAGCAACCGCAAGGGGTGTGGGCACTACAGGAGCAAGAATGAGCTGCAGTACGGGCGCAGGGGACGAGGCGTGACAGGCGGCAAGGGCAAGAGGCACAGGGCACGCGACCGAAGGGATGAAGACGAGGAGGAGGACATCCCCATGGAGTCTGACTGGGACAAGGACCAGCCAGAGGAGGATGACGAGGACGAAGAGGAACATCAGCCACTGGGTAGGAGAAAAGGAGGAGGAGGGAAAGGTGGCTGTTATTTAGTAGCTCAGGCTAGGTTTCTAGGCTTTTTTTTTGTCTCCTTTATCCATGTTTATTTTTTATAAAAAAAAAGAAAGATTTAGGGGTGTCTGAAAGCAATACTTACTTGCAAATACTGATATGTAATACATAACTTTATTTTTTTAGTCACATCCAAGAAATTTCCCAAACAAAAGTCAGTTTAATCATATATATTATCATAAAGCAAAAACTAATTCTGTCTTTTTCAGGAACTGAGTATGTGCGTCGAATTGAGGCCTACTTCTGCAGCCTGTGTTTCAAGATCATCCGAGCGGATTCCTCTCTAGGATCTCGAGCTGTGCAGAGGCACTGCCGTTCCTTTGACCACTTGTCACATTATCATGACCAGCACCCAGCACCGCACCATGTAAGTCCTTGGGAAAGGGATTAAGAATTTGTTGGTAATTGCTTTGGTTTTCATAATTTTGTAGGTACTAGCTCAAACTTTTTTTTCTGGTTCAAGGTGTTCAATGTTATATCTTTTACATGACTGTGTTTTCATGCATATCTGTTTATATACATTTATATGAATATTAAATGCATGATGTATTCATATCTCATTCTTTCTCTTTGACTATTTTTTTTTCATTTTTGTTTCCCTCACCTCTTACTTTATATCTGCCTCCCTATTCTGACTTATTCACCCTCTTACTGTTCTATTTCCCTTCTCCATCTCTCCTTTTCTTTCCATCTCTCTTCTTATTGTCTCCATCTGCTCCATCTCTTTATAACAATCTTATATTTCCTGTATATTTTAATCTGTTGCTCTACGCTACTTCATCACCCTGTCTTTCCCTGTCTTTCAGGGGGAAGACGGCTTAAGTGGAGAGGAGGCCGATGGTGACCTGGAGGATGACCCAGACCAGGCTAAGCTGTGGGAGGAGGTCGACAAGGGACTCACTGCCCTCCAAGGTCTGTTGGTCTCATGTATTTCTATCTGATCGGTTAGCTGGCAATTCATGGGCTGGAGTAGGGAGTAGGTCTGTTGATAAAGATTTGTACAAAGCTGAGTTTACTAGGAGGGATGGCTGTGTGCAAACATGAGACATTGCCATTGCAAAGACAGTACTCTTCTTCAGAGCATCACCACCTTCATTGGCTGTGGTATTGAGTGTTTTTGTAATAAAGGGATTTAATGAATTATTTTAGGGGATGAAAATTAACCCTTTCCCGACGGGGCACTCGCTACGCGAAGACCCCTATGCCGGGCGATTGCAATATTGCATTGAAATCGTCACACTGGCATGACGCCCCGGCATCGGGAGTTTGGCTGTGTCACACGAGTGTGATGCACCATCGTCATAGGGTTAATGGATATTGTTATATTCATTATAATGTTTAAATGCTTGTAATTTTTACATTGTATGCTTTGTTTGTTAATTGTAACATTTTAAAACACCCAACTTTTGATGATGTGATCTTTCTTTATGATTAATTTATGAAAGGCTTTCTTTGTTTATATTTTAATTGTTGACTTTTTGTTGTGTTGTTTTCAGGGGAAATAATGACAGAGATAGAGGGCGAAGATGGACTAGATGGAAATAGCAAAATAGAGAAGAAGGAAAATGGAGGAGCTGCAAGAGAGAAGGAAAGTGAGGAAGCAGGCGAGGAGGAAAAAGGGTTTGGAAGTGGAAAGCAAGTAAAAGAAGGAAGCCGTGAAGAAGATAAGGAAGACGAAGTGAGGCACTTTCTTTAGAATCTCTCTGACACCCCTTGTGATTTTCTATTTTTTTTTATGTGGTTGTGTGCATGAATAAATGTATACTTGTGAATGTGTGTCAGTGTATATGATGCATGTGCATGTAGGTGTTTGTTGAATATTGCAGAATTGGACTGAAATATGGATAATCAGTAGCTTGGTATAGTTCATTTAAGAAAAATCTATTTCAGCAAATAGACATTGACTTTGCCAGAGGTTTTGAAATACATTATGTTTTATTTTGTGACAGTCACCTGCGAAGGAAGAAGAAGCAGAGGATATGGTTAATACAACCACTGTGAAGGAGTGGGAAGAAGTGGGCGAAGAATTTACAGAGTAAGTTTGTATGCGTGATAGTAATGGCTGTGGAGCAGTGGCCTGGCTGGCTGGATGGCTGGCTGGCTGGCTGGCTGGCTGGTGATCTGTCCTTGTGATTGGAGCAATGACTATGACGTATATATGGGATGCTGGCTGGGCCACTGCTGGCTGACAGTTGTGAATCTTCTTGTCCAACCCAAGAGATCCAGTGACAGCCTTGCTACACTTGGATCTGCAATGCCCTTAATACCCAGTCAGTTGCATTAGTTCTACAGTAATATAGGTGTGCTGTGAAGTGCTTTTGCGAGAGTGCTTGTGCACTTATTTTCTGTGACGAAACAACCTTTTGTTAACTCAAGCTGGGGTTACATTTTTGTTGTTTGCAATGTAACAATTTCCTGCCCTGGCAGTGCTAGAATGAGTCACATTTGCACTGTTGTATCAGTTGTAAATCAGTCTTATATATATATGTCATCTTTAGCAATACTGTTCCAAGATGTGGAATGGCTGTTGCAATTATATGTTGCATCATACTATGCAGCTATTACAGAGCTCTGCAACACTGCCATGTGAAGCTGTTTAAAATATTTGC
>BOPN01001775.1:163571-173571 GCA_017312705.2 Penaeus japonicus | reverse complement strand
GAGAGAGAGAGAGAGAGAGAGAGAGAGAGAGAGAGAGAGAGAGAGAGAGAGAGAGAGAGAGAGAGAGAGAGAGAGAGAGAGAGAGAGAGAGAGAGAGAGAGAGAGAGAGAGAGAGAGAGAGAGAGAGAGGGGGGGAGAGAGAGAGAGAGAGAGAGAGAGAGAGAGAGAGAGAGAGAGAGAGAGAGAGAGAGAGAGAGAGAGAGAGAGAGAGAGAGAGAGAGAGAGAGAGAGAGAGAGAGAGAGAGAGAGAGAGAGAGAGAGAGAGAAAGAGAGAGAGAAGGAAAGGGAGAGAGAGAGGGGAGGGAGCGAGAGAGAGAGAGAGAGAGTACCAGTGCAAAAATATGGTTGGCCATGGAACAAAAAAGGATTTGGATTCGGATTCACGTGCAGGAACATGAAGGAGGCCATGGAACAACGACCTCTTGGACTATGGAACGCCGAAAGACAAGCCAATGGTGAGATTTAGCCATCGCTAGACAGCTTCAGGTGACATGATCCATGTTGAAGAACAAGGGAACCGGTACAAAATAATACATAGATTGATACAAAAAATACGCAACAACTTTCACAGCAAAGTACAAAGCTTTAAAACAGCAGCTTAACCAACCTAAAGAAGTATGCTGCTTGCTGAAGACCAACATGCACACACACACATAAACACACACACACACATATAGACACACATAGATTATACACATAACAGCTCATAATATACGGAAGTACAAGCCGTGCAGCAGCAAAGTACAGGCATTAAAACAGCAAACTCTATGATACAGAACCACTGGAACTAGCGGTACAGCAGAGTACAGTTTCTGAACAGCAGGTTTCATGTTACAGACCCATTGAGACAGCCAGCAGCTTGATATACGGGCAGCCGGGCCAATAATATGCTTGCAAGAAATACCTTGACATTTCTATCACAAATTTATGCAAAATCTATATTCTTGAGATCCTGGTGAAACTATACTGTTTGCTCAGTCATACACTTGTATAATGTGCAAGGATTACACTGATTTATACATGCAGTTTTCTTGTTCAGCTGCTTGTGTACGCTCACTTGTGCACATACACATACACTCACATGCTCTCCCACACACACAGAAATATACGCAAAGACTTTGGCAACGCCACAGACGTCTCGTACACATACATATGCACAGCCATGAATACAGTCAGTCTCGCAAGCACATACACAAAATCTCCCCCCCCCTCTCTCTTTCTCTTTCTCTCTGTCTCCCCCTCTCACTCTCTGCTCCCCCCTCTCTATCTCCACCTTTCCCTCTCTCTGTCTGTCTACCTCTCTCTCTCACACACACACACGAAAACAATCATTCACACACACAAACAAACACACACACACACACACACACACACACACGAAAACAATCATTCGCACACACACACACACACACACACACATGAAAACAATCATTCACACACACAAACACACACACACACACACACACACACACACACACGAAAACAATCATTCGCACACACACACACACATAGACATACACACATAAACACACTCACACACAATCTGTGCATGTTTTTTTGTTGATGATTTTTCTCCCCCCTTCTTCCGCCACATCCCAAAATGTATCCAAGATATCTCAGTTTCAAGTAAATATATAAGACATAAAAGAAACCAGATAAAATTTTGAATACATTCAAAGCTGTTGGACTGTGAATCTGCGCTTCATACGGATTACTGTCAAAGGTAAGATAGAAAACTTTTTTGTATTAATTTTATTCAGGAGAAATACAGAAAGAAATGCACATGACATTTCACAAGGCACGTGTTGACATGTTGACTACACGCGCTTGGAATACGAACAACACAAATTAAGCAATATACAGAAAATGCTTTATATATGATAAAGAGATAAATACTTATACAATTAGATTTAATGAGCAAATGACGTGATATATACAGTTCATTAAAATATTCTACAGCTTCTGGCGACAATTAACCAACATTTCTCAGTATAAGATAATTTTAATTAATTACCATAGTCATCACTTTTTCAAAGTGATGATATTCTGTATAAAGAAAGAAGGAAAAAATCGACAATTTTCATTATCAAATGGAAAGAAAAAATCGACAATTTTCTTTAACAAAAGGAAAGAAAAAGTCTACAATTTTCATTATCAAAAGGAAAGAAAAAAACAACAATTTTCATTATCAAAAGGAAAGAAAAAAAACGACACTTTTCATTATCAAAAGGAAAGAAAAAAAACGACAATTTTCATTATCAAAAGGAAAGAAAAAAAACGACACTTTTCATTATCAAAAGGAAAGAAAAACCGACAATTCTCTTGATCTCAAAGGCGATCCTTACAAGTGCGATGAGTTTCAACATGACATCCTTACAACCCGAGTGCACTAATATCCAACATGATATCCTTACCAGCCTAGTGCAGTGAGGTCCTGCATAGCATCCTCGCGAGCCTAGCACGATGGGATTCAGCAAGACGTGCTTAAAAGCAAAAGGATTCGTGCAATGAGACTCAGCACGAATCCCCAAAGCCTAGCAGTGTGTCATTCAGCAAGACATCAACAAGGCATCGAGACCCAGCATGGACCTCAGAACCTGAGAATGATGGCCGCATCCTGCTTGATTTCTGGCCCTTTGGAGAGCCTCTGCGTCGTCAGCGTCTCCGGGGCGGCCACGAGCGTCAGGGAAGACAGCAACTGCAAAAACCTGAAGGAGAGAGAGCTGGGGTCAAGGGGGAAGGAAGCTTAAAGGAAAAGAGAGGCTATTTAGGGTGAGAGGTGGGAGTGTCAGAATCAAGAGTCTAGTGTGCGGTAGACTGATAAGGTCGAGATGTGGAAGAAAAACGAGAGATAAAGATAAGGAATGATAATAATGATAAAAATGATTTAGGAGGTGCCCGTTTAATGTGAGGGAAGACGAATTTGCTCCAGATGTGGGTGAGGGCAAGAAAAAAATATTCAGGGGGACAGGTGGTAATCGTGGCACGTTAGTGTGAAGGAAGGTTGATTTGGATTACGAGTTAATTCAGGGCAAGATGTGGCGATGTGTGGGCAGATTAGCGTAAGACTAAATAATTCAGGAGAAATGACAACTTAGTGTGCGAAGAAAATACCTAACGTGAAGGAAAACATCCTTGACTATGTACAGATTAACAAGGACAAGGAATGCAACCCATATTGCACCACTGCAAGGGAGAAGAAAATAGGCATTTTGAAAGAGGCGATTGCCGGATGCGCCTGACCTGGCATCCTCGAGAGGCGCCGTGACCTCAGTGATGGGAACGACCTCCTGCTGCGGCGCCGGCGACGACCTCGACCTTCTGAAGGCAAGCGAGGTCTTCGAGACGCGGGAGAGACGCGACCCCGGCCGGCTGCTGCTGCCGTGGGACGGGCGTCGAGAGGGGGTCCTGGGCGGCGAGGGCGTCGCGGGGCGCCCACGGACGTTCGTGGGACTAAGGCGCCCTTGTGTGGGCGTGCTCACGTCTTCCCGGGCGGGTGTGGGGGTGGAGGTGTCCGTGGGCGTGTCGGCGGTGTCGTTCGAAGAGGCGGAGGGCCTATGGGACGCGGGGGCGGCCAGGGCGTCCTCCAGGATCCCCACGTGCGTCACCACGACCTCGGGGGCGGAGAGGCGGCGTGGGGTGTCCGGGGGAGCCCCCGAAGGCACGTCCACCGAGGCCGCCCGCTGCCGGCGGGGCGTGTCGGCCACCCATAAGGCGGCGCGGTCCGGCGTCCCGGCCGCGCCCGCCTGGGAGAGGCTGCTGCTCTGGTAGGAGCCCACTGACACCTCGGACTCCGTGCTGCTGTTGGCCGGCCCCGCCCCCTCCTGCTCGCCCTGCTGCTGCTGCTGCTGCTCTTGTTGTTGTTGCTGCTGTTGTTGCTGTTGCTGCTGCTGTTGCTGCTGCTGCAGGGTGCTGGCGTGGACGCTGTCAGTACCGCTCTCGTTCTCCGCCTGCTTGACTCTGAACATCTTGTTGAGGCGGGCCAGGTGGGCGCTGCGGGCGTCCCTCCGTTGCGACGTCCCGGCCAGGAAGAGAACGACCTGCTGGGCGTGCGACCGCTCGGCCTGCCTCCGCCCCTTCTCCAGGCGCCGCAGCTCCGACACCAGCGTCCTGCGGATGTGGTCGTGGCGGTAAAGCACCAGGCGCGTCGTGGCGCTCCGGCCGGCCGCGTCCCGCATGGCCGAAGGAGGCGAGGTCACGGGCGCCCGAGGAACAGCCCTCCGTTGGAGCTCGGCGGCGGCGGCGGCCCTGGCGGGATAGCCCGAGCTGGAAAGGAATAAAAACACATGTTGATAGATAAAGGCAGAACCAAAGGTAATCTGAAAGAAACAATCCCGACTTCAAAAGGTATTAAACATGAAACATCTCTAAAAACAATGGAAGCCAACGAAAGCAAACAAAACCACCCTGAGTCACGGCACATCAAGGCCCCACGTCACTCCATCCACATATTCCACCCAGTCCACACAGCCTTTCTTGTCAACCATTCATATTTCCCCTTATCTTTATAACAAAGATTTCCCCTCGTGGATGCAAGCGCCGAAATAAACGACCGGGTGGAGCGCTTGCCAAAAGGTATAAGACTCAGTGGCTCCCAGCGCCGGGGAAGTGCACGAGAGGGAAGTAGCTTGACCCGTGAATGTTCTCGGATTTTAAACGGAGTGATCATGTCATTATCATATGAGCAGAGTGTCGTCATCATCAACATTATTTGTCTAAATATGATAAAGTATATAATAGAGAAGCGCAAACTAAATTCCTATTCAGGCGATAACAACAATGATGATTTAACTCTTACACATGTTTGTCTTACGTCACTTTTATCATTCTATCTTTTTGATACTGGCGATATAATGGTAAAGCTATGGCGAAGACCTCTCTAATATCTTATCTAATTATTTGTCTATCTATTTATCACAAATCTTTCCATATATTGCTAGAATAATGACCTCACAAAACCATCCTCTTCGTGATGAAGAATTCATTATTAATTAAAGACTTCAGAAACAAAAGGTTTCTCTCTCTGATCTGCGACTCCTCGAATCTCACTCTTATTCCCATTCTTATTCCTATTCTCTCATGCTTTTATTTTGATTTTCACCCTGACTGCCCCGTTACCTTACCTCACCACGCATCCTGGTGACCCTATTTCCACCCTGAGGTGACACCGTCCCTTTGTGTTTTCACCTTCACCCTATTGTGCTCACACTCACCCTCGCCCTCGCTCGGGCACCGCTTCATCTAATGTTGTCATCCTCACCTTTGCCATCGGTCCCGTGCCGCTATAACGCTGTCTCATTGCGTCGCCACTAATGGCATGGCAGAGGCATTCTCAGTTTTCGTCCTCTCTCTCTCTCTCCCCCTCTCTCTCTCTCTCTCTTTCTCTCTCTCTCCCTCTCTCTTTCTCTCTTTCTATTTCTTTCTTATTTTATCTCTGTCTCTTTCTATTTCTCTCTTTCATTTTCTTTCTCTCTCTCTCTCTCTCTCTCTCTCTCTCTCTCTCTCTTTCTCTCTCTGCCCCCCCTCTCTCTCTATCTATCTATCTTTCGATGTGCATGTGTGTTTGCGTGTATGTATGGCTATTGATATATGCATTTATATCAGACTTTATTTGATAAACATAATCTTGGGGATCCTAATGATGGATATAACATAATTAAAACAGTTTAAACTATTTTTTTAAAATCAATTTTTGAAGTGGAGTTAACTGATCCGTTTTAAGACACCCGGAACTACCCCATTGAGCTCTCTCCTCATTATGTTCATTTGCATCAGCTTCTTCTATCTTTCTTGCTTTTCTCTGTGTATTGAATTGACAGAACAATAAGGAGATAAAAAAAAGAAGATATATGCAGGAATTCTGTAAGGGAGAGATGGATGAGTAGTGGGGGAGGTATGAGTATATAGTGAGGGGAAACGTGTAAAGAATGAGATAGAGATGAGTATATAGTGAGGAGAAATGAATAAATCAGTGAGAGAGAAATGAGTAGATAGGAGGGAGGGATGAATAAATAATGAGGGAAAGATGGGTAAAACAGCGAGGCAGAAATAAGTAAATAGTGATTGTTATTCAGGGATGGAGGTTTGATTCTATAATGAGCAATAATTAATGAACACATTTTTTGAGAGAGTAATAGTCACTGATTGAAAGATAAGTAGACAGTGAAGGAAAAAGGCACAGATAGTGAAATCTGTAAGCTGAAAAATGAGTAAATAGTAAAATGAGAACATAGTAAGATGATTAAGTGATAAGATTAGTAATTAGAGAAATGAGTAAATAGTGAGGTGAGTAAATAGTGAAATTAGCAATTGGTAAAATTAGTAAATAGTAGAATGAGTAGATAGCGCAATGGGTAAACAGTGAAATGAGTAAATAGTAAAATGAATAGATAACGAAATGGGTAAACAATGAAATGAGTAAATAGTGAAATGAGTGAAGAGTGAAATAAATAAGAATGAAATGAGCAAACAGTGAAATTAGTAAAAGTGAAACGAGCAAATAGTGATATGAGTAAATGAGGCCATGAGTGGAGGGGCAACAGACGGGGAGGACGAAGAAGCGAAGAGGGAAGGCGACGCAACAGGAAAGCAACGGAAGGGAAAAATCGCTGCAACAGAAGAGAAAACAACAACAACAACAACAAAAACACAGTAAAGCAAAACAAAACAAAGCAAAGACAAAGAAAGACACAGGGACAGACAGAGGAAGGAAATCAAGGAAATGCGAAGAGAGGGAGAGACGAGGAGGAAAAAAAATGAAAAAGAAGAGCGACGAAACAGGTGGAAAGGAAGGACACGTGGAGAGCGAGGAAAACGCGTCCGTGGAGAAGATCAGAACTGAACGGACACACGAGGACCCTTTTCCGCAAACACGCTCACGGACACTTCCAAGCAAACACACACATACAAGAAATATTTTCACACACACACATACACTCTTTCCCTATCTACCCCCTCCACACACACACACACACACACACACGCACGCAGACACACACACACATACACATGCACAAACACATGCACAAACACACGCACAAACACACGCATACACACAAACACACTCACTCTCAAAAACATTTAAACACGCACACACTAAAACAAACACACACATAAACACACCCACACTGAGGAGGTCACGGGCACAATGCACCAGTTTTAATGCATTTCCCTCCCGGTAAAAGACAGTCCCGGTAAAAGACAGGGGTGGGGGGGGGAGGGGGATAGAACGGAGAAGGGTGGGTGGGGGGGGAGGAGAAGAGAGAAGGGAGAAAGGAGGAAAGGGGGGAGAGGGAGAGACGAAAGGAGAGAGGAGGAGAGAGGAGGAGAGGGGCATATGCGGGTGGACCAAGAATGCCTTATCAAAATTTTCCATCTTGCTGGATTGAGTCTCAGACCAACTTAGCCATACAAGCTAATGCTCAACTTCCGGTGGTTGAAGGGAACTTAGGACGGTTGGCGGGAAGTAATGTTGGCGAGCGTGGTCCAAGGCGGCCCGGGAATGGAGGGTCTGGATGGGAGTATTCGCGGGGTTTAATATCTGCGGTGGGACAGGAAGGGGAGAAGGGAGAAGGGAGAGGGGGGGAGAAGGGAGAGAGGAGAGGGGGGAGGGGGAGAAGGAGAAGAGAGGGAGAGTTGGAAGTAGGGAATGAGACAGAGAAGGGAAAAGAGGAGAGGGGGAGAAGACAGAGGGGATAGGAGAGGGGTAAGAAGAGAGATGGGGAAGAGAGAGAGAGGGAGAGGGAGGGGAGAGGAGAGAGAAAGAAAAGAGAAGTAAGACGAGGAGGGGAGAGAAGGGAGAGGGGAGAGGGGGAAGAGGGAGAGAGAGGGGAGAGGGGGAAGAGGGAGAGAGAGGCGAGAGAAGGGAGAGAAGGGGAACGGAGAGAAGGAAGAGGATAAACTTGTAGAAGAAAGGGATAAAGAGGGGAAAACAAGAAGGGGGAAAGGTGAAGGGGTAGAGAAGAGGAGAATAAAGAAGAGTGGCTAAAATGAGTAGGGAACAAAGAAGGAAAAACACATAATAACTAACTAAAAATAGATAAAATAGAAATTTGATGGAGACAGATGAATAGACAAATAAATGGCCGAATTAGATTCCGATGTTACTCATGACCATAAAGTTGTCTTCATGACCTCAAAGTTACCCTCATGACCGAAAAGTTGCCTTCATGACTCCAAAGTTGCATGACTCCAGTGTTGTCCTCATGAACTCAGTTTCCTGCACATGCCGCTAGTTACATTCTCATGTCACACATATTGTCCTCATGATCTCATTGTTGCTCCTATGAAAAGGAGACTTCCCCGATCTCTATACCTCACGACCCCACTAATGTCCTCATGACCCCAGCGCTGCCTTCATGACCCCAGCGTTGCCTTCATGACCCCAGCGCTACCTTCATGACCCCAGCGCTGCCTTCATGACCCCAGCGCTGCCTTCATGACCCCAGCGCTGCCTTCATGACCCCAGCGCTGCCTTCATGACCTTGGTGTTCTTCACATGACCCCAATGATTTCCTCACGACCCCATTGTTGTCCTCACGATCCAAATTATGCTCCCATGACCCTAATGTTGTCGTCCCAAGGCAGCTGATATCCTGCGGGGATTTTCTCATGACTCCAATGCCCTTCAACACACCCCAGTGTTTTCCATGTGACCCCAGTGTTTTCTAGGTGCCCTAGTGTTTTCCAGGTGGCCCCAGTGTTTTCTAGGTGCCCTAGTGTTTTCCAGGTGACCCCAGTGTTTTCCAGGTGACCCCAGTGTTTTCCATGTGACCCCAGTGTTTTCTAGGTGCCCTAGTGTTTTCCAGGTGGCCCCAGTGTTTTCTAGGTGCCCTAGTGTTTTCCAGGTGACCCCAGTGTTTTCCAGGTGACCCCAGTGTTTTCCAGGTGACCCCAGTGTTTTCTAGGTGCCCTAGTGTTTTCCAGGTGGCCCCAGTGTTTTCTAGGTGCCCTAGTGTTTTCCAGGTGACCCCAGTGTTTTCCAGGTGCCCCCAGTGTTTTCCAGGTGACCCCAGTGTTTTCCAGGTGACCCCAGTGTTTTCTAGGTGACCCCAGTGTTTTCCAGGTGACCCCAGTGTTTTCCAGGTGCCCCCAGTGTTTTCCAGGTGCCCCCAGTGTTTTCCAGGTGACCCCAGTGTTCGCTAGGTGACCCCAGTGTTTTCCAGGTGACTCCAGTGTTTTCCAGGTGACCCCAGTATTTTCCAGGTGACCCCAGTGTTTTCCAGGTGACCCCGGTGTTCTCTAGGTGACACCAGTGTTTTCCAGGTGCCCCCAGTGTTTTCCAGGTGCCCCCAGTGTTTTCCAGGTGACCCCAGTATTTTCCAGGTGACCCCAGTGTGTTCCAGGTGACCCCTGTGTTCTCTAGGTGACCCCAGTGTTTTCCAGGTGCACCCAGTGTTTTTCAGGTGACCCCAGTATTTTCCAGGTGACCCCAGTGTTTTCCAGGTGACCCCAGTGTTCTCTAGGTGACCCCAGTGTTTTCCAGGTGACACCAGTGTTTTCCAGGTGCCCCCAGTGTTTTCTAGGTGCCCCCAGTATCTTCCAGGTGACCCCAGTGTTCTCTAGGTGACCCCAGTGTTTTCCAGGTGACCTCAGTGTTTTCCAGGTGACCCCAGTGTTTTCTAGGTGCCCCCAGTGTTTTCCAGGTGACCCCAGTGTTCTCTAGGTGCCCTAGTGTTTTCCAGGTGACCCCAGTGTTTTCCAGGTGACCCCAGTATTTTCCAGGTGACCCCCGATAGTCCTGGAGCGCCACGGGGGCGCAGCGGAGACGGACCCCCCCCCCCCCTGGAGCCAGCGCTGCGTCGGGGGGGGGGAGGGGACGAAGGCGTCGTGACGAAATCCGACGCCAGGGGGTAGGGGGGGGGAAGGGGTGCGGGGAAATTAGAGGGGGTTCGGGAGCCAAGGGGGTAAGGGGGAGGGGGACTTGGGGGATTAGGGGGGAGGGAGAGAGAGGGGAGAATAGGGGGAGGATAGGGAGACTAGGTGGGGATAAGGGGGAGGG
>BOPN01001775.1:138571-146071 GCA_017312705.2 Penaeus japonicus | reverse complement strand
CAGGACCAAGCTCGGATCGAGTCAACACGCGGTGGCACATTCTCTCACGAGTCAGCATACGCTACCACAGGCTCGCCTCAGTGCACATAAGCCCAACGAAGCATCTGCTCCGCAAATCTAGCTTATCCTTACCTTTTGCGTTAAGACTCTTGCATCGTTAGACAAAGAAAACGGGTGCTTGTTTCGAAGATGAGGTAGAACTATTCTAAATCTAAAACCTTTTTGAAATTCCAAATTGTGGGGTGAATCGTGTTCGAATTATATCATATTTTCATTGTTATTATTGGTATTATTATTGTTATCATATAGAGTATGTACATGAGTTGCTTACTATGAGTAAAAAGGAACATTTTAGAAATATGTGTAACAATTTTAATAAGTAATTAATTAGATTGGTTATTATAACTACAGTGATTAATCTATCGCTGAAAATAAGTTGAAAGAGAACCTCCCCATTCACTTTTTTTACTTTTTATTACTTATTTCAAATACAACATTCAATTTTGCAATGGTGCTTAGACCAAGCGCTTTCTAGCATTCTGGGAAAGGACGTTAATATCATTGTTTTTCGAATTCCAATCACGGCAGAGTGTTCGATTCCATGTAACGGGGCTTCAATGCTTTATTTAACATATAACTTGGTTACCGAGAAGAGCCTCTGGATATCACGGTGCTTCTTCATCAAAAGTTTTGTGGTGATGAATTATGAAGTCAATTTGCGTTCGGGTATCAAGTATTGTTGTATAGGTTTTGAATACAGCAAATACACTTTTTTTTTCTTCTTTTTTTTGAGTATTCACTTGGTCCTTGTTTTCTTTCCTTTTTTCTGTGACACGACATTAAAAAAACTTTTCTCGCATAAACGATCTTCAAATATATTCAAGAGAACAGCTTTATCATTCCAATCATTTTATCATTCCATTCCTTTCTAGATCTCCATCGTTTAAGAGATAACGCTACCTCTCTCAAAGTCAACAACAAACTATCATTTACAATACACCAACAAGTGTAACCCTCTCAACAAAACACATATCCTTCCATTCAGCTCTGCTTTTCCAATCCTTAATTAACACCTTTCACCAAACCTACAAACTCCTTTCCTTAGAACGCACCGAACTCGCCAAACTACGAACACAAACGGGGACAAAACACACCAACAATAACACCAAACTCAAGGCAAACAAAACCCTCACAAAGACGTTAACCTTCACAGCTGTTGTCTGGTCACGCGGAGAGCTTTTAACAGGACCTCCTTTCGCATCTCCAAAGGGCGTGACTCTTGTGATGGGGGTGTGAAGGACGTGAGCGCGCAAGCGAAGTGTTTCTATGACGACGAGTGCCACGATTATGCAGAATTGCTGGCAGATGAGTGCCAGGAACCAGCCGTCGATGAGCTTGAGGTATGCGGTTCTTGGGATTGTCTGGCTGACTTGGTTGAAGAAAGTTGATAAGACTAGGAGGGAGGTTAGAGATACCATGATCCGGTCCTGGAAAGGAGAGTAATTATTATTAAAATATTATTATTATTCTTACTATTATGATGATTGGTGATATGTTATTTTTTTTAATAGTGTCATTATTATTATTATTATTATTATTATAATTGTCATTATCATCATCGGTATTATTTTATTTTTTTTCTCCTTATCATTATCATTATTGTTATGATTATCCTTAAAACCATTATGACTCATAATCATCACTATGTTTATCATTATTATTATTGTCATTATTTATGAATCTAATTATCATTATCATTATCATTACTAGATTAATATAACCATCATTATCATAATTACCATTAGTATTATTACAATTATCACTATCATTACTATTAATAGTATTGTTCTCATCATTATCAACATCCATTTAACTTCATCATTATAATTTTATTATATATATATTATCATTGTTATTAACTTTATCATCATCATCATCATCATCATTCACATCCCCATTAATATCAATAGCTAAACTATTTCATCAATCATATCCCCTTACTAAAGGAATACAGTTATGAATATAGGAATAACTGCAAAATAACTCATTCTGCAACTATTCCAAACTTAGCATGAAATAAAGTAATTAAGTAAAGTAGAGAAATAGATATAACAAACGAGGAGATAATAACAATGTGTAAATATAAATCTCACATAGCGTGTTATCAGTATCCCTCATCATATGAATAACACGATTAAATTAAACAATTAAAACCAAATACAAAAGTTGATTGCTTTAATAAATCACATTATCCTAACACCTGAACTAATCAACTAATCCCGAAAACGGAGAATATGATCACAAAACTATTATCACAAATATTATAACCGTAATCTAAAATATTACACGATAAACAAACCTGGAAGTCGTTTAAGTCGTAAAAAAACGTAGAATAACAGAGTACCACAAACAGTAGGCTTGGGAGGAAGATGTTGAAGATGTAATAACGGTACAGGTTACTGAACACCAGTTCTATCTGTTGAAACGGTACAACTGTGAAGGTTTTATAGATATATATATATTTTTTTTTCATTTCGTTTGTTTTCGTTTTCTATTGATATCTGATTTTTGTTTCTTCTTTTTCTATCTTTCACTTTTTTTTTTTTTTTTTTTTTTTTTTTTTTATAGTTGCAAAAAAGGTAGAAAATAATGATATTCATGAACCTTGAAGACTGCCTTCGTATTACTTTTGAAATAGTACGATAAAAAAAAAAAATAAATAAATAAAAAATAAAAATAAAACATCAAAAATCCAACTTTGCTAAATACCAACAGCATGCGAAATCAATGCCATATTACTAACAAGAAAATTGACAACCTTTACGTAACTGACGGAATGCAGCGTAAAGTTGCTAAAAGTTTCGGACACGAGGTAATATTCCAACAGCTGACGTGATCCCCCGAACGTAACTCCAGGACCGTCCTGAAACATACGTAATACAAAAGGTTTTATATAAAAGATACAAAGATACATGCTATCTTGCATTTGATACTTATATATAACCTGATCTACAAGTGAGTGTTGATGACTTAATCATATTGCTAAAGAAATTATATAAAGAAATTGATACGTTTAAAGAAAATAGATCCGTTTTTTTTCCCATATCTGTTATCTATCAAGAAAATAAATGTTGCTTTCCCTTATTTCTTATCTATAAACAACATCTTAAGTGCTGACATTTATGAATTATATGTAATGCTTAATATAATTGCATACGTGGTAGGCAGAACAATTCTCAGTCACGTGTAAAAATTAGGCCGAACTTAAACAAAAGGTCTATGCTGATTTCCCATCATGGCTTTTATTTAAAATCGACTGATATTACCTCATTTTTTAACATAATTATTTACTATTCTAACCAATAACAATCTGGTCATGTGTTTCTCGCATGTGTTTATTTTCAAAGGAAAATTGACTATTTTCATAATCAAGCTTAAACTTGTGTGTGTGTGTGTGTGTATTTGTGTGTGTGAGTGCAAACGCACGAATGAATACACCCATGCACGCACATTTATAGATATTTATATCTAAATTAGTATATTCAATGATATATTCATATAGTGTCTTACATATCTAAAAAAAAAACGTTAAAACCACCTACTACCTTCCCCTATTAGAAAAAAAACACTTTATCAAACAGACAAACTAACCATCTCCACAACATTTCCACAGGTAATAACTTTTACAAACCTACCACCACGTTTTCCTGTAAACTGTTAAAGTAGTAATAGATTTCTTTTTAAGTGTCTCCCCCTATCACCCGTTTTCTGTGAAGGTTATTTATGCATTCTCTCTCGTGAATGGTTTTCCAGGAAGTGTGGGAGGCTTCCAGCGCGTGCTGTGAGGGGTGACTGTTATAAAATCGATGGTTAAAATTAATATATTCTGTTTAATGGGAAATGTAAACAGGAGTTTATTAAAGTGATTATATGTATATGTATATATGTATATATATATATATATATATATATATATATATATATATATATATATATATATATTGCTACGCCAGTGGGTCTTTGTCTCTGTGCGAAACATGTGTTACTAATAAAATGATGTAAGCTGGACAAACATGACGCAATGTCTGGGCAAGAGGCGCGGAAGGAACGAGGCCAGGAGAGACGCAGTTAGCTGCTGCCCCTGGGAAGACCTCGCGTGTGCCCCTTGTGACCTGATATACTTTGTGTTGCCCTGTTATAAACTGTATTGTGCAGTGTGATGTGCTGCTTTCCCCCTGTATTGTGCCATTAGAAAAGTGTACGGGTAAAGAACTAGTGTAAATAAAGGATAGATGTTTTAGAGTGTGTTTATTTCGTGCCCTGCCTTGCCACGTGGTGTGGCCCCTCGTGGTGTTCTGGGACGCTGTGGTGTTCGGTGCCTCTTGGAGCTGTTCTGTGTTCACGACCCTGTGGTTATCAGCCCCCTGAGGTGTACCAAGTTCAAACATTTTAGAGTATGAACTTTTGATGTCTATAAAGAGCAAATTAGCATCAATAATAACGAAATTGTCTTAGTAATGATTAGTATATTTTCTCTACATATTTCCTCCAGGAAACCCGAAATATAAGCAAAAACAAGCGTTTTAAGCATTTTCGTATTTTTGATGTTATTTCAATAAATATAATAAAGTATTAATATTTTTGCATACTTATCTACATTTTGATGAGAAGGATTACAGCTAAATACGCTGATTATCGTTATATTCGAGCAAAAAGTGAATGAGAGAAAAAAGGAAAAAAAAAAAAAAAAAAGCAAGGCAACTACTAAAAAAAACAAAAACGCTAAAAATACCTATTTTAGTCAATTTGATCATGAAAAGGAATACAATTTAATGCACTGATTATCGTTATATTAGAGCAAAAAGGAATTGAGAGAAAAATGGGGAAAAAAAAAAAAGAAAAATCTGCCGAAAACGCCAAATATGACGGAAAGGATTCCAGCTAAATACGCTGATTATCGTTATATTCGAGCAAAAAGTGAATGAGAGAAAAAAGGAAAAAAAAAAGCAAGGCATCTACTAAAAAAAACAAAAACGCTAAAAATACCTACTTTAGTCAATTTGATCATGAAAAGGAATACAATTTAATGCACTGATTATTGCGGGCCTACTTCACATACACAAACTGATGTAAGATTTATTTTTGTGTTTAAAGAATCAACTTATATTTTGCTGTTTTTATTCACATATGTGATCGCTATTTTAGGGGGTGTAGTGAGGCAGCAATACGTCTTTTTCCACGGGACTTTCAACCCTATTTTCGCCTTAACCTTCATCGCAACTTCAAGGAGTTGCAAACCACCAGCAAGCAACCCTTCGTCTTGGAAGACAGTTCATCGGCCAGGACTTCCAACTTCCCGCGCTAATTTACATATTTATATATTTTCTAAAACAGATCTTGTTTATTTGTTTATTGATAACTTACAATTTTTATTTTAACGAGAATATGATGACTAAGTCTGACAAAACTGAACATAAAGAACATTCAGTAATTTACGTCAGAGCTCGTGACCTGTTCACACACACCATACCATAAGTATCTGACTTTTGTTGTTTCTTTTTTATTTCTGATGCTCGTTTTTTTATATTGTTATTGTTTCTATTTTGTGTTTAATCTAATAAATGTGTATTTTTATATATATTGTTTCACAACTCCATTTAGTATTTCATTCAATTCTTACACGCTACCTAACCTATAAGAATTGCTCGGCTTGATGGCTGTGTAAAAGCCAACCCTTACAGGGCGATCGACAGGTGATCGGGACAGGGCATCAGGGATGCGAAGCGTCTTACCCACGCGCCATGTAGCTGTGAAAATATATGGGGTTATCTTCATCTTCAGCCCGTGCAGACGGAGATTCTCAATTGCATTCAGTGAATAGTGGTTTAATATGGGGACCAACGGTCTGTGGTCTATCACTTAACTGAAATGCTGGAGGCTTATGAGATAAAACTTGCATTGAGTCTACCACCACCGTGGTCTTGAAGCAATGCATACCCAACACCATACAGCCTAGATGCATCAGTTTGTAAGATGGTGGGAAGGGTTGGGTCAAATGTCGAAAGAATGGGCGGACGTGATAGGGCTAGCTTGACTCCTTCAAACGCTTTAGTATGATTAGCTGACCAGACAAAAAGTTCTTCTTGGGCTCTCAACGGACGAAGGGGCGCTGCTGTGGCAGAGATATAAACTCAGCCAACTGGTTAACCAGACCCATAAATGTATGAAGATCCGTGAGGATGGCAGGCGTAGGGAACTCTGCAATAGCACGGACTTTCACAGGGTCGGCTGCAATGCCATCCTTGGAGAGCCTGTGACCACAAAATGTTGTTTCTGGTGTGGCCAATACGAACTTTAGGTCCTCCTTTTGCACCAATATATCAGCATATTCACAAAGAAAGTACTTTTTTTGCAGAAGATGGTGACGTCAACTTGTTAAAAGGACTGGTGTGGATGCTGGGGTCTCCGTGCCTCTTCCTGATACCTGTACCCTGTTGGCGGATTGTTTGTCTGGGATTTGTTTAGGAAAATAATCCGGAATGATCCCTAAGTCTCTACACTCAACCCATGACAGCAAAGGGGTTGTTAGCAAACTCTGGACATCAATCCAGCAGTCATCTTATTGCCATATGTAATGCTTCCATGGAAAGAACCTACTACTGGTGGCATACATGATCCATCAGCATTGTAGTACATTGTAACAGAGGGCGGTTCAAGGTCTTGCTCAGATGCTGTAGCCCAATGACTGTAGTATCCGCACCGGTATTAGGTATAATATCAATGTGACCTGATGAGTTATCTCGTATGACAGAGATACAGATTTTAGGTGAGGGATGAAGCCTGGATCGCACTGTAGCAGAAATGCTCCTAATACGTGATGTTAAAGGAGACACTGAACTGATGACATTCAGGTTTTGGTCTTTCCTTGGGTCTTTCTTTGGTTTGAACTTCTTTACCATTTTCTTGGGGCAACATCATAGTGTCCTTGAAAATTACAATCCTTGCACTTGGCATTTCTGGCTGGATACTTCATGGCACCAGCCCAATGGCCTTTAATGTTGCAAGCACGACATGTCGATGTCACCGCTGGACCGGGGTTCTGGTCGTGAAAGTGACCACAATGTTCACAGGACTTCTCACATGGCTTACTAGTATGGCAGGAAGCAAGTGTCTTTCCTGTTTTCCTCTGGTGAGCTATCTTCTTACTCTTTCTATACTGTGACATGGCACAAACAGAACTTGTGTCTTTAAGTGAGGAAGATGCAGTTTTTGAAGATTTGTGTGCCCTACAAGCATTCAAGACATCCTGGAGTGTGGCAGATGGGTCCATTCCGATGAGCTTTTGCGTCAACTCAGCATCACGAATACCCATCATTATACCAAGTTTAATCAATTTCATCAATGCACACTGCATTCCGAGCTTTGCGAAGGTCTATCTCCTGGGATAGTATCTTCAAACGTATCCAGAAGTCATTGAAGGTCTCATTTTCTGCCTGCTTG